>CALNHX010006332.1:44293-91354 GCA_940337035.1 Agriotes lineatus
TTAACTCTAAAAGCATTAATCATGTTCCGTAAATGTGCGAATTATCCGGACAATTTTTGTTATGTTTGTGGAGAGTTTACTGCTAAACATCAAAAACGATGTTTTACTCCGCTAATAAGAAGAGCTTATCATCTGTACTTTGGATGTAGAATTGGAGATCAAGACAAGCAGTGGGCACCACACATTTGTTGTGTTTCTTGTGCCAATCGTCTCCGACAGTGGATAAACGGCTCCCGTTTATGTATGCCATTTGCAGTACCTATGATATGGAGGGAACAAAGGGATCATCTAACCGATTGTTACTTCTGCATAACGAAGATAGCAAGCTTCTCTGCAAAAAAGAAAAAAATTGTTGTGTATCCTAATTTAGCATCGGCGATAAGACCCGTTGGCCATTGTGATGATCTTCCCGTTCCTATGCCACCAGAAACATTTGAAGAATCAGATGAAGAAAATGATGACATTGTTCCTAGCACGGATACAGATTTTAATCCTGCAGATTCCACTGAGCCACATTTGGTTACACAGGCACAACTAAACGATTTAGTTCGTGATTTGATCTTAAGTAAAGGCAAAGCCGAGTTACTTGGCTCCAGATTGCAAAGTTGGAATTTATTGGAACACAGTACCAAAATTAGTCATTTCCGTAACCGCCACAAGAAATTTTCTAGTTTTTATTCTATGGACGACAATCTTACGTACTGCAGTGATGTTGACGGTTTGATGGAAGCTTTTGGACGTAAACACAAACCCGAAGAATGGCGACTGTTCATTGATGCATCTAAATTTAGTTTGAAAGCAGTTCTATTGCATAACGGCAATGTATTGCCTTCAGTTCCCATGGCATATTCAGTTCACCTAAGGGAATCTTATGAAACCATGAAATGCCTATTAACGAGCATTGACTATAAACGATACGAGTGGAAAATATGTGGAGATCTGAAAGTGATAGCTTTGTTATTAGGAATGCAACTGGGATTCACAAAATACTCTTGCTTTTTGTGCGAATGGGACAGTCGTGCTAAATTGCAGCATTATACTGTGAAAACTTGGCCAAGTAGACAGATGGTTGTTGGAGAAAAAAATATTTTACATGAAAGTCTTGTGGATAGAAACAATATCTATTTGCCCCCTTTGCATATAAAGCTAGGGCTGATAAAGAATTTTGTAAAAGGTATGGATCGTGGCGGAAGAGCTTTTCAGTACATAAAAAACAAATTTCCAAAAGTTAGCGACGCCAAGATAAAGGAGGGCATATTTGTGGGTCCCCAAATTCGACAACTAATGAATGACAGCGGCTTCGATGCGGTTCTGCAAGGAAAAGAAAAGGTGGCGTGGAATTGCTTCAAATCTGTAGTAATCGGCTTCCTGGGCAACAACAAAGCGGAAAATTTCAAGAATCTCGTCGATGAAATGTTGTCAGCTTACCACAAAATGGGATGTAATATGTCGCTAAAGATGCATTATTTACACTCTCACTTGGATTTTTTCCCAAACAATTTGGGAGCTGTAAGTGACGAGCATGGCGAGCGTTTCCATCAAGACCTCTCAACGTTGGAAAAACGGTACCAGGGACGATGGGATGCGAACATGTTGGGTGATTACTGTTGGTCAGAAAACTGTTAAACACGACATTTTAATGGCTAGTATGCACATTTTATTATTAAATGCATGTAATTACTTTAGCGTTTTATTTCTACACAAAATCATGTTTTTCTATGAAACTAGACGTGCTAGCGAAAAACCAAAAACAGATTCTGATTCAGCATAAAAAAATGAATCAAGTTCACCTATTTGTAATTAGGAACCAAAAAACAACTTTAAATTTGTTGATCAGTGTTATCGGCGCTTACTTTCGTGTATCAAATATTATATTATAAGGTCAATTCATGTGAAAATCGTACGACACTCATTAATGACCAATAGAAAAATTAGTTCACGAGCCGTAACCAAGACAATAAAAAAATTTCTTGGAAATTTTTTGTAGGTAGACCAACTTAACTGTGAGGGTTTGTGGCGTTACGATTTTCTTACCGAATCTGCATTCGAGCATTAATTCATATCTGGAAATTATTTTCGTGCTTTCCAACAATGTCCTAATTTGCCCTCGTATCCCGCTCGGCCAAATTAATACAACGTTGTTGGACCGCACTCAAAAAAATTTCCGGAAAGAATTAATGCTCTTATGAGATTATATGTGATAATTTTTTAAGCAAAATAAACATTCTGGTCCCTAAGCTGGTATCCAGGTATAAATTTTTATTTTATTTGCTAACGGGCAGAACAAAAATAGTTATCAGTTCTTTTCTTTATAGAATGTGTACCACCTATAATATAAATCAATGTCTGTGGATAAATTTCAACATGTTTTTAGTTTAGTTTATTTTAAATATAAATGTAAGATTGCGTTGTGTGGAACATGATTAGATTCCCAGTACGCTGACCGTTCCAAATGTAAGTGTTTATTCTATTTACAAGTAGGTATAATACAATCAGGTTACGTATAATCTTAAGCTTTTCCTGCGGTTTAATTTAATTTAATGTAAGGGTGGTTTATTACAACCTATTGTTTTCTTTTCTAATGTTTATTGGTGCGCTTTGCAGTGTGACATTATATTATAAATACATATTATTATCCTGTAACCTGTAATTAGCTCTATGTTGTCGGTTGAAGTTAATGTAAATAGTGTATTTTCATATTTGACATTATTTACCCATACATAGGTTCTTATTATTGGTATTCAGAAAACATTGTGTGCCTTTATATATTCTTATCATCGGCGGTGTTGTTAAAGATTTTACAAAATTAATTTGAGTATTGTTAAGAGCTGCATTACCGCACTCAGTGCCGTTTTAAATAGATATTACCGATCTCAGGTAATATCTGTTTAGACACATCCATGCAGGACACCAAGGCATAAATCTCTGTAAGACAATAGCAAAAATAAACGGTATGGTGGGCCAACATAGGAAGACAAATAGAAGATTTATTAAAAAACTGCGAGACCTGTTTAAAGAATAAGAAGAACGAAACCGAACCATTGATTACCACCCAAATACCTAAACTACCGTGGACGGAACTAGCAGCTGCTTTATTTGTAGTAAACAGTAAGGTATTTCTAGCCATTCAAGATGTTTACAGTAAATAGCCAGAGGTATGTTTCCTATAAAAAACTTACAGCAAGCACGTGATTCTCAAGATGAAGGGAATATTTGCACGTTTTGGAATACCCAGGATTGTACGAACAGATAACGGCCCTCAATTCAACAGCCTGAAATTTAGAGAGTTTCCCAAAGTGTATAACTTTAAATATGTGGTGAAAAACATATTGAAGAGAAGCGAAGACATCTGGGACTTCTAGCATACAGAAATACTAGCAATACAAGTGGACCCTCACCAGCACAGTTGTTGATGGGCCGATCGCTAAGAGAAATATTACCAACCACGGAGCAGATGCTAACGCCTAAGCTACCTGACCATGCCTCAGCCCATAGGTCTATGGCGGAGCAAATAAACGAGCAAAAACAGTACTACGATAAAAGACATCGTACCAGAGAACTAGAAACTATTGGGGAAGGACGACAGGTATGCATAAAAGACTTGAGACGAAAGGGAATGGTGTTGACGCAGACAGAAGAACCATGATCCTACAGAGTGAAAACGGAGAATGGGGAAGTAAGAAGGAATAGAAGACATCTTTAACAATTGCCTACTAATACAAACCAAGACCATGTATAACGACCAAAAGAATCAAACGTAACCATACAATCAACAAACACACCACCGGAGCTTAAGGTTGTCCAGTTACACAGGACCAACGGTATTTCCAGCTCTTCAAGGAACTCAACCTCGTAGGAGTGAAAGAAGTGAAGAAGCAGTGAGTGAAAACATGGGAAATTAAAAGTATGTGTAAATTATGTGCTGCGAGAATCAATTATTTAGTTATTAATTTAATTATGTAGGTAATTATTAGAATTTTTTCAAACGGTTTAATTAACTGATATCCTAATGTAAAGAACGGGAGATGTAAGATGAACTCAACCTTATAATGTCAATGTGAACTTGTTGCTATCATGAAATGTGGGCTAACTTCATGTACGAAATTTGACAGATAATAAAACAGTTTTCTACCTACTTTACAATATCTATTACCGCACTATTTCATGAAACAAAGCATACATGGACCACAATTTATTAATAAAGATTTAATATTGAACAATACACTTTGCTTATGGCACTTAATGAAACTCGTTTCGTTAAGATGCTCGTAATTTTAATTTTAAAATTACGTCCTTCGTCCTAGAAGATGGATAGAAAGTTGAATCTCGTCCTCAACAGAGTGAGTAGCTAGACATATTAGGAATTTTCCTAGTGAAACGAAGAAGATGATTTTAAGGTAGCAAATTTTTATGTTATTTGGCCATAAGAACATAAAAGGGCTAAAATAAAACTGCAGAAAACGCATTTTGATGAAATATGTGGGAGAACATTACTTCAACATTTACCTTTAACATGTTATAACTTGGCATCAAAAGCACTTATAGCTAAATTTAAAGCAAATAACATTAACCCTCCAGTACCCGTTCAAATTCTAAGACATCAGTACCCGCACCGGTCTCGCAGTCCGACACCCCTCTTCCACCTCCATAAAAATAATGAGATATCTTATGGCATTAGTTTCTTGTTCACTAACGTTTTCCTAATCAGATATTTCCTGTTCAGTGTCACTGTCCATTTCTCTAGTTTCCAATAAATTATCTTCGTCAGACGATGGCACATCTTCATAAAACGCGTTGTTGACATCCTCCTCCGCTATTATATCTCGCATCGTCTGTTCTAGTCGCGCCTGTTCTATCTCATCAAATCTGCCATTACTATAATAATGTTTTAGTATATGACAGTGTTACTAAAAATGCAAAAAGTACTTCCTTCTCCTCACATTGGTCGTATATCAAAGGTAAAAATAAAAACAACTCGGGTACCCGCTTCGGTCTCTGAAACCGAAATTATAAATAACTTTTAAACCACTGCACGCACGAACTCAAAACTGCATACGGATCTTCAATGGCAATATATAGGAATGTAGTGAAATGGGCGGTAAACTAACGCTAGCCCATTAAGTAATATAATGCATCATGTGTTTGCTCGGTCTCACAGACCGTAAACGGGTACTGAAGGGTTAAACATAGCTGCAAGACGGCCTAATTTATCATTCATTGTAATGAAAACAGTTAAGAAAACATAACGTGAAACCAATCTATTTGTCGATTCCATTATTGGCAATTTTCACGTTCATAGAATTACAGAGTCGAATAGGCAACTGGCTTTGCAAACCTATATTTTGTCGAATGCAGTTTTCTGCTTTAGTACAGTTTCATGAAAACTGCAATCTTCCCGCCAAATACAGTATTTCGTCGCTAGATGGCGATAGGGTTTTGGATCATTTCCGGTCTGCCAAATTTCATTGAGAGACGTTTTACGTTCTTGGCTTTATATGTGCATCCTTGGCCATCGGTCATTTTAGAATTTCCTGGGACATGTTTTTGAGCTTTGTGAATTGCTGGCGCTCTCCGGGTAATGTAGAACAATAAATCAAGGCATATTTTGACCTGAAAACTGGCTAAATAAATTGTTTGAGCAGGCACATGTTTTTGTGAACGAACTGGCAGAATTTCTGGTAAAGCATTTATTTCTTTGGTGGTTCATTTGCTAATTTGAGAGGTATGTATAGCCTTCAACCTACGGGCTAAACCAATCGATTTGCTGGGAATGTGTCCTCAGTAGCAGTCTTGCCCGCTCTAACCTTGTTGGAACGTAAACTGATAGTACGAAGGTCCACTTCGCCTTGATTTCCTTGTGAAGATACGCTGGAAAAAGCCTCGCTGGAAGCTTCTACCTCGTGCTGTATCTGTTTCTGTGTTGCAGGATACGTCCAGTTTGGTTGTTTGAACCTAAGGGCCTTGTATTTATTTGTATAAATTTATTTGCGATTGTTTTTACTTTTACGGCTTCACCATTTTAACTAATTGTGTATTTTACGCCAGCTTAGAGCTGAGTGGTTTATTTTAGAGTAAATAACATCGCCTTCTATGTCGATATTAGTTGAGTGGGTGGTCGCACCGCTTTACGATTGATCCCCATAAATATCGCCCATATTAAGATTGTTGACTGGGAAAATCGATTCTAGCATATCACATTGTAATACAAACTACCATACAGATAGCTGGATGTGAGGTTATTCGATGTGTGAAATTAAATCGCTAAGTGCGGAACGCTGTAATGTTTATCATTCATTCAGCAAACTGGCTGCTTCAAAACCAGTTAAAAAAATTAGTAGATATTTACTTAGCGAGGACTGCGTTTCTGCGCACACTCTCTCAGGCATGACTTCTGATAATTAATTATGTGGTACAGTATTAAGTGTTATTATTTGTTGATGCCATAGATGACGATCTATGTGATACTTAAAATATCACGTTAGCTGCGTATCGAGGCGAGACTGTAGTTCGGTAAAGAACGGATAGTACCAACATGCCCCCTCGTTACGTACAGAACTTCTTCATACCTAACAATTCAAGGCATTTCTGATGTTTACATCCAGCAAAACCCTTTGTCAGAATGTCAGCTCTCATATCTTCGGTTGGCTTATGTCAAAGACAAATATTTTTGTTACGTATTGCCTCTCATACGAATTGGTGACAGATGTAGATGTGCTTGTTGCGAAAGTGAAACACATGATTGAACACCAGCTTTTAAGCCCCGATATTGTCACATTACGTCATCATTACGTTGCCGACAAGTGCGTTGTATCCCAATTCATCTAAAAATGTCTGTAAATAGATGTCTTCTTTAACGGATTCTGTTATGTCCATATATTCTGCCTCGGTAGATGAGAGTGCGACCGTTCTTTGCTTACGTGACTCCCACGTGACCGCCCCGTCAGCGAGAATATAAGTAAAACCGGTGTACGACAGTCTGTCGTCCGGGCAATTCCCCTAATCGGCATCAACCACTTCAGTTAATTTCGATCTCAAAGGCCTATACACGATTCCGATCTCCTTGGTACCTTGAAGATAGCGCAAAACGAGTTTTGCTGCAATCCAGTGAACATGTTGGTGACAATCATTAAAATAGCTCAACCAGCTAACTGGCCGACCAATTCACGGTATGGTACCTGATTTCAATCATTCTCGTTTTGCTTTTCGCTCTTCGATAACTTGACATTAACCGACATTGGAGTGGACACTGGTTTACAGTCAACCATCCCTAATCGCAGTAGGAAATCTTTGACGTGTCCCCGTTGATGTATTGTATATCCGTCGTTTAGTTTGATGAACTCTATTCCGAGGCAACATCCGACTTCACCGAGATCTTTTATTCTAAAGCTCTCAAGCGTCTTTTGGATTCCGTGAGATCAATAAGATGTCATCAACATAGATTACTACCATCATCAAGTGTATCCCCTGACGTACACGCATGAGTCGGATTTAATCGGTGACAGGTCCAGAGCGATTCAACCTTTCGTACCACCGTCATCCAGCCTGGTTCAGTCCGTAGAGTACCCTTTCTTCGTATATATTTATTTAGCGTATGGCTTGTTTGGCCCGGAGTTCCGGATCTGCGACCCGAGACGTTCGGCCGACAACTCTATGATATATATGATATACCATGTGTATATTGTATGTAGCATGTGCTGTGTGTGGTTAGATTACTCTTTCCCATAGTGCAGTCTACCGGGAACAGCGCCGCTAATTCTATCCCAACGGCGAATGGTGACCGGGCCTGATACCGATTCAATGGACTACGGAAAAATTCCGCCTGCCCATGGATTCGAACCGAGGACTTGCTTATTGCCAGCCTGATGCCCTTACCACTGCGCCACGCGGTCTCTTTTGTTTTTCGTGATTTTATCTTTTTCGGTCCGAAGTATGTACTTCAGGGGTAATCTTCGGAACTTCCATATAGATGAATTGTCATGCCGTACTGAGACGCCAATGCCCTGGCGAGGGGAATAGAACTCAGGCGTGCAACCGGAGCGATGGTTTCGTCATAATCAACACCAGGACGTTGTGAGAACCACCGAGCGACGGCTCTAGCCTTCTTATGTTAAATCGTTCCATGTGTATATTTGTTTCTCAAAATCATCCTGCCCCTTCTCACATTTCCAGGTAATGGACAATTTACAATCACCCAGGTACAGCTTTGAATGATACATTTTAACTCGGTGTCCATAGCAAGCTACTACTTTGCAGCCTATCGACCTGTAACAGCTAAATCGACATCTACCTCGGCCAGTAGACCATATTCAAGAGCGGCGATATCTACATTTTGCATTTGTATACCGTTTTCGGTCGATCTGGAAGCCTAGTTTTCGCGTTTCGGGGTCTATCGCGGCGTCGTTTTCCAGTTACGTCTTCTTCTCCAGACTGCTCGTTCTTGTCTGCGTTGATATCGAATTCATACTTGATATCTATACCTTCAGCTTCTTCTGCTGTTACGTTTTCTGGTTCTATATCTATTGAAACTCTCGATTCAGTCGTATCATTTGATAATCGAAGCGGTGCTAATGTAACATCCATTTCTCGATGATCGTCTCGAAGTTCGGAGTTTGGATCTGCTAAGAGTATTCCAGGAATTTCACGTCGCGGTATACCTCTTCTCTATGTTATTTCGGAATCCAAACGCGATAGCTTTTGATTTCCTCCGAATATCCTAGGAAAACGCCGTTACGTGATCTAACGTCAAACTTTCCCTTGTCAGACAACCTATTCAAAACAAAAACTTTGCAACCAAACTCGCGAAATTTAATCACGTCCGGCTTCTTCCCAAATCGAACTTCGTATGGTGCCTTCCCGTTTAGTGATTTTGATGGACTGCGGTTTCGTATATATTTGGCAGCAGCCACTGCCTCGGCACGAAACGCCTTTGGCAATCTAGACTGAATGAGGAGACGCTTCGCCATCTCGAAGAGTGTGCGATTCTTTCTCCCACTACGCCATTCTGTTCCGGATTATTTGAGACTATCAATCGCCGACGAATCCCGTGAGCGTCCTAATAATCATCGAAGAGTTTGTTCTTATTTTCGTTCCGTTGTCAGTTCCGAACTCTTGATCGATGCACCGGTCTCCTTTTCTAATGAAGTTTTGACCTTCTGGAACTGCGAAGAATCAAGACTTGATTCTTATTAACCAGAAAACGAACGTCGCACCACCTCGAACTGTCTTCGATAAATGTGACAAAGTATTTCGCCTTTTCTAACGATTCTGTTCTCATCGGGCCGCATACGTCTGTATGTACCAATTCCAGCAACTTTGTATGTCGATTTGATTATTTTGGAAATGGAGCACGCACCATTTTTCCCTTAATACAGACGTCGCACACAAAGATATCATCAGATCTAACAACCCCGATGCCCTTCATCGTCCCCTAACGCGCAGCATCAGCAAGATCCTTTACGTTCAAGTGACCAAGGCGTTGATGCCAGAGACGAAGCTTGTTGACATCTGGCGAAGTCGATTCCGTAATTTTTTTTTTGTTTCCTGCTTGAATTATATATAATCCGTCCACACGTCTTGCGTTACCTTTTTTGTTAACGATTTTTGCGGATTGTTGTTCAAAAATGACACGATATCCATTGCCAGTGATTTTTCTCACTGACATAAGGTTTGTGCGAAGATTGGACACAAATAGTGTATTTGACAAATCTATTGGTTTTGTTACGTCTTTTTCGTGTACCTACTTAAAGCAAAACGTTTCCGCGTTCTTTCATGTCGGTAGAAGCACTGCTTGACAAATGCAATTGTTCCGCGTTGACGCTTTCTTTGCTTAAAAATTCGTTAGAATTTTTACAAATATGTGAAGAACAGCCGCACAATCCGTCTTGAATTGTACTGGGTACTTGGAATACGTTGTCAATGCCTTTACAGTACTTTAAAGAATGCGGACCGACCATGGCATAAAACTGAAGGTGTTCCGCGTTTTTCGCACTTTGGGATTCTTTATTATTCTTCTGACAGCATTCACTGATTTTGTAACCGAGACTCTTACAGCGATAACATCTTATAGTTGATGACAAGTCTTTGCTGGTATTGTTCTTATTTTTAAAATGTTTGTTTTTATTTTTATGATTAAATTTACCAACCACCACGGAACTTCACTATGAGTTTCGCTTTTGCGCGCATCGGATTCCTCAATTATTTTTGCACGTAGTGTTTCCGGCGATAGTAAATCGTCTCGAGATTCGATCGCGCAACGAAAGTTTTGAAAACTTGACGGCAAACTATAAAAAAGCATTATGGCGTGTAAATCACCATTTACATCGACGCCATATTGTTGAATTTATCAACTACATCGAAAAACGTACGTAAATGCTCTTGCATGTCTTCATGCTCGCGCATCCGCTGAAGAGTGAGCTGCTTAATTAACAGTGTCGCTTTGCGCGCGGGCCCCTTCGACTGATAAACGCTTTCGAGCTTCAACCATAGATCCCGCACAGTGTTGCATCCCTTTACCTGTTTCAATTCCGCTGAACTGATAGACAAAATTATGTCATATTTCGCGTTCCGGTCGAGAGTGATATATTGCTGTTAAGAGCTTCCATATGCATCCGCCATGTATCATAATTTTTTCTGTTGAGAGTTTCAATTCTCGCAATACCTGCGGTATTCATGTTGAATTTTGAGAATGACGTATGTTAAGAAAAATGATATCAGAAATGCAGTTCACGTTAATTCAGGTCGCATTTTCGTTATCTTCAGTTCACACGATTCCATGGGCCCATAACCTATCAGGATTATTTGCGCTAGTGGGTGAACTGAAATAATAACACCGCCTTTTAACTTCTACTGCGACAAAACTTTATTAACAGTATGCACACAAAACGTAGCTTACAATAGTAATTTTTGTATCAAGTGCGCGAAGTGAGTGTTTTTGTGCGTGAGAATGCCACTTTTTAATTCGAACGCACAAAAACACTTCGCGCACGTAATAGAAACAACATTTTTTCTACAACCGTCAAACCAGAATATCAAAATTATTTCGCGACCTCGTGCGCAAAAATGTTTGGAGCTCTACTGAGCGAAATGCAAAACGTTACAAAGGTACACTTACCCCGCCTCCCCATCGAACCGAATCGTTTAAGCGATCGTTCTCATACCAAATCACGAAAATGTACAACTCGATACCCTCTCAAATAAAAAAAATCATTATCTGCGTTTAAATACAATTACAAAAAATATCTTAGGAATCTTTAAAATGTCTTACTGACTTAGGGATGCCAATCTAAACTATTCGTAGTACTACTAACTACTGAATCTATTCAACTTGTTATTGTGAAAACAGCAATTTTTCTTCTTTTTATGTCGGACACTGTTTATTTGTAAATATGTAAAAGTCTAGCGCTTAAGATGGAAAGCAGGAGCATGTTCCTTGTGGAAGTGCTATCTGATCTTCGGCGCTTTTCCAACTACACATATTGCGTTTATTCTCTTTAATTTTATTATGTATATATTAACGTATGTTGGAAAATAAAGACCCTTTATTATTATTATTATTATTATGTTTTCACGTCGTCAATGGTAACGTAAATAAATATCCCATAATTTAACATGTTAAAAAATGGCAAACTTCGCGCATTGATAGCGATGACCGAATGTACTCTTTTTTTGACGCTTGTCGAAAATAGTACATTGTCTATGTAGGACGAAAAGCGTAACATTCCCAGACGACTGTGAATATTGTTGGGAGAGGCGAATGTCGAACCCAACATCATAGGAGTCTGGGAATGTTGCTTTTTGTCCAAGATACACATACTACTTTTGCGCCGATCGATACGAGTAACTAAAAAAATTAAGAAAAAGTACTGGAATATTCCCTGCCTAGGCCAGGAATATTATTCCTGTATAGTTTTATTGTAAATTACCTAGCAACGGCTGATGTAATGGAATGTTTGACTTTGCTCAACAAAATTTTGTCAATAATGTGTCAGTCCTAGTACGATTGGCGGAAAAATAATTTTTGACAATCTATGTGACACGTTAGCGGCGTATCGACGTGAGACTGTAGTTCGGTACGGAACGGATAGTACCAACAAAAACATTTATTAACATTTTTTTGTCTTTACAATCTTTGAACTGTACACTCTGCAACTCTTCTCTTTTATTTATACTCGAAAATTTGCCAACTGAAAAAGAATTGCTGCCGCAGTTAAGATTTTATTTTGTTGTCAAAATATAACAAATACCAAAGAACACAGATAAATTTAAGCATTGCCATTAAAGAATTGCTGACTGGTCGGTATCATGATACCCATGTTTTATTTATTAGAGGCTGTTGCGACTTTATAAATTAAATAAGATCCACTACATGATTACAGAAACGTTTTATCTTAAATAACGGCATTGAATAATTGGTTACTTTATGGATATCCGATTGTGGGACACCTTGTATATTTGAAATTGAGTCGTGTAGTTCATTTGAATTAAACTTTATTTGGTGAACCTACCATGTTATTAATGCCACGTTTATTAAAGGTTTCTTGTACTAGCTATTCAGGGAATGAGATACTCTTTACAATTTCGCATCGCTAAACTATATTCTATGTAAGTGGAAGTATTATAAATAAATTTGTTGACTACCTACTTTAGAATAAGCAGAATAACTTAACCTAATCAACTTAATTATTGCATCCAGTTTTCAGATATTTTATCTAACTTTAATTGACGTGAAGAACTGGTGTAATATAATGGACAACAAATTGCAGAAACCACTGAAAGTCAAAGAAAATGATGTAGTAGGCAACTTACTTGTACAACGAGAAATTGGCACTTTCGACAATTTCACGTATGATGAGTTGAATATTAAACAGGAAATAGGTGATACAAAAGACCAATCGTTTGTTATGTGTGCAACACACAGTGAACTTGATATAAAAGATGAATCTTTTGCTACGTGTGCAGAACTGGAGGAAGTTTATGCAAAAGACGATTCATTTGTTACATCTGTAGCAAATAAAAGCTTAGAAGATCCAGTTGCCAAGGTCTCCAAAGATTATGAAGCAGACAAAAGTAGTTCATTGGGAAATATGAGACGTACAAAAGAATTTCATTCATGTTCTATTTGCGATTATAAAACAACTAGAAAAAGTAGTTTAGTTAGCCATATGTGTACGCATACAGGAGAAAAACCTTATTTTTGTTCTGTTTGTGAGTATAAATCAACCGCGAAAAAGACATTAGTTGAACATATGAGTACACATACAGGAGAAAACCCTTATTCTTGTCCAACTTGTGAATATAAAGCAACACAGAAAAGTAATTTGGTTGCACATATGAAGAAACATAACCGGGAAAAACCTTATTCTTGTTCTGTTTGTGGGTATAAAGCAGTGGGTGAAATGAGATTAGTTGAACATATGAGAACGCATACAGGAGAAAAACCTTATTCTTGTTATACTTGTGGGCATAAAGCAACACAGAAACGTGATTTGGTTAGACATATGAAGAAACATACTGAAGAAAAACCTTATGGCTGTTCTATTTGCGAGTATAAAGCAACACAGAAAATTAATTTTGTTAGACATATGATGAAACATACTGGAGAAAAACCTTATGCCTGTTCTATTTGTGAGTATAAAACAATACAGAAAAGTAATTTGGTTGCACATATGAAGAAACATACCGGAGAAAAACCTTATTCTTGTTCTGCTTGTGGGTATAAAGCCTTCGGGAAAATGAGATTAGTTGCACATATGAGAACGCATACAGGAGAAAAACCTTATTCTTGTTATACTTGTGGGCATAAAGTAACACAGAAAGGTGATTTGGTTCGACATATGAAGAAACATACTGGGGAAAAACCTTATGCCTGTTCTATTTGTGAGTATAAAGCAACACAGAAAACTGATTTTGTTAGACATATCATGAAACATACTGGAGAAAAACCTTATGCATGTTCTATTTGTGAGCATAAAACAATACAGAAAAGTAATTTGGTTGCACATATGAAGAAACATATTGGAGAAAAACCTTATTCTTGTTCTGCTTGTGGGTATAAAGCTTTCGGGAAAATGAGATTAGTCGAACATATGAGAACCCATACAGGAGAAAAACCTTATTCTTGTCATACTTGTGGGCATAAAGCAACACAGAAACGTGATTTGGTTAGACATATGAAGAAACATGCTGGAGAAAAACCTTATGCCTGTTCTATTTGCGAGTATAAAGCAACACAGAAAACTGATTTTGTTAGACATAAGATGAAACATACTGGAGATAAACCTTATGCATGTTCTATTTGTGAGTATAAAACAATACAGAAAAGTAATTTGGTTGCACATATGAAGAAACATACCGGAGAAAAACCTTATTCTTGTTCTGCTTGTGGGTATAAAGCTTTCGGGAAAATGAGATTAGTTGAACATATGAGGACCCATACAGGAGAAAAACCTTATTCTTGTCATACTTGTGGGCATAAAGCAACACAGAAAGGTGATTTGGTTAGGCATATGAAGAAGCATGCTGGAGAAAAACCTTATGTGTGTTCTATTTGCGAGTATAAAGCAACACAGAAAATTGATTTTTCCAGACATATGATGAAACATACTGGAGAAAAACCTTATGCATGTTCTATTTGTGAGTATAAAGCAATACAGAAAAGTAATTTGGTTGCACATATGAAGAAACATACCGGTGAAAAACCTTATTCTTGTTCTGCTTGTGGGTATAAAACATTCGGGAAAATGAGATTAGTTGAACATATGAGAACGCATACAGGAGAAAAATCTTACTCTTGTCATACTTGTGGGCATAAAGCAACACAGAAAGGTGATTTGGTTCGACATATCAAGAAACATACTGGGGAAAAACCTTGTGCCTGTTCTATATGTGAGTATAAAGCAACACAGAAAGGTGATTTTGTTAAACATATGATGAAACATACTGGAGAAAAACCTTATGGATCTTCTATTTGTGAGTATAAAGCCGTACAGAAAAGTAGTTTAGTTGTACATATGAAGAAACATACCGGAGAAAAACTTTATTCGTGTTCTGTTTGTGGATATAAAGCAGTCAGGAAAATGAGATTAGTTGAACATATGAGAACGCATACAGGAGAAAAACCTTATTCTTGTAATACTTGTGGGCATAAAGTAACACAGAAAGGTGATTTGGTTAGACATATGAAGAGACATACTGGAGAAAAACCTTATGGATGTTCTATTTGTGAGTATAAAACTATACAGAAAAGTAATTTGGTTGCACATATGAAGAAACATACCGTAGACAAACCTTATTCTTGTTCGGTTTGTGAGTATAAAGCAGTCGGGAAAATGCGATTAGTTGAACATATGAGAACGCATACAGGAGAAAGACTTTAATCTTGTCATACTTGTGAGCATAAAGCAACACAGAAACGTGATTTAGTTACACTTATGAAGAAACATACGGTAGAAAAACCTTATGCATGTTGTATTTGGGTACAAAGCAACACAGAAAAGTAATTAAAATGCACATATGAAGAAACATACTGGATAAAAACATATTCTTGCCATATTTGCAATTTTAAATCAGCACATTATGGATGGTTGTTTGAGCATGCGAGGAAGCATACACAAGAAAAACCTACTAGGTATATAAAACAGGACACAAATGTAATTTAGTTCATTATGTGCAGTTATATCTATGGGAAATTCCTTATTTATATTGCAGTTATGGATATAAAACAACTCAGAAAAGCAGTTTAGTTTTTCATTTGAGGAAACATACAGGAGTTCTTTATTTTTGTTCATTGAAAATTTTTGACAGCATAGAAACATGATTTGTTGAATCGTATGGATGGGCATTTAAGAATATCTTAAACCTGTGATATATGTGTAAGAATGGTGTGAGTAGAAATGTCAAAATTATTATTTAACTTACATAAGAATGCATTCATTAAAAGGATTGCTAACAACATTGGAGCTATGAATATAAGATATTTTAAAACTGCCAAATCAAATTAAGAAAAGCTGTGTTAATATTTAATGTACATGTAAGTTCAATGGAAAATTATTCAGCCTTTACCAGTAAAAATGCAGAAACACTTTATTATGGAACTGCTTCCTCTTCAATTTGAAATGAAAGAATATATAAGGGGGTTCACTGAAAATGAGAGCTACTAAACTGTTAAATTTTATTAGAAGAGCAACATATGTTTACCTATAGCATGTAATTCCTAGGAAAAAGAGTGCTTATCGTTCCCCTAATTTATAATGGGGTTGTATCACCCTAACAAAGTGTTTCTGTTCAACTGATGTTTAATACCTTTTTATTGTATGATACTTCACATATTTATTTTTATGTTTTATCACTGTTTAAAAACGCCATTCAGATATTCTTTTCTGAAAATTAAAATAAGATAAATTAAAAATATAGTAAAATTGTACCAATTATATGACTTCGCTAGTCATCTCTTCTCAAAATGTTTTTGTTTCTACTATGTGAAAAGTTAATGTAAAATTAAAATTGTTTATTGTAAATAATTATACCGTGAGATCATTTAAAAACGGGACAGAGAGTGCCCTGGAATTTCTGTTTTAGATTCAAACTTTGGTTAACAGCCATTTGTCAAAATATTAACTTAACCTTTAACAAGACATAAGCTTTATTAAACATCAAAATTTAAAGTAAATGTTCAAAAAGAGTGCGTTGGAATTTCTGTCTTTGAACCAAGAACACTATACTAAGGACATGCAACTCCCGTTTCGAAGCGGACCGCTAAGAGCTGACAAGTAAGGCGGCCGTGGTGTACAATTTTATTATTCATTCACAAAACTCGTGAACTGTCAATGTCAAACATTTGCTGAGTGTAACTGGAAATTCGGACCATGTTTTAACAATTAATAACACACTTGAAATACACTCCATTGGATTAACAACCGTAAACTGACTTTTAACCGCGATTACAGGTTAATTTAGCTCGCTTCCAACTCTCGAACGGCAGTACACGCTGTCGACAGCGCCGCGACGGCTATCCCCGACATAAGGGCCGCTTTTATATACAGCCGTCATAGGAAGTTGCATCTCCTTAGTATAGTCTTCTTGCTTTGAACATTTACTGTAATTTTTGACGTTTCATAAAGCTTATGTCTTATTTGATGTTAAGTTAATAAATTGACAAATGGCTGTTAACCAAAGTTTGAATCTAAAACAGAAATTCCTGGGCACTCTCTGACCCGTTTTTAAATGATCTCACGGTACTCATATTGATTGTGTCTACATTTCTTATTCTTTTAAATCACAAGTTAATGTAGTATTAATAGATTACTGAAAATGTACTTGTATCACTTAAATTACTTATTCTGTAAAACAACATTACAGTTTTCTAAATATAAGTTATACATCTGTAAACTTTAAGTTGTCTATAGTAGTTAGTAAGTTCTAAAATAAAAGGAACACTTCCTGTAATATTTCAAATAAATTTGAATACATGAAAGTTTAAGTATAATGAATTCGAATTTGATTACCCTAATAGCATAAGTAAAGAATTGGTACTAAATTCAGATAGAATTTATTTATTTATTCAATATTTTACCTCAGAGATTATATTGTGATACAGGGTAGGTCAAGGTGGTTTGTAAATAGGGTGACCACCTCTCAGGGTTTTACCCGGAGTCTCAGTGTTTCAACACCAAATCTCCGGACTCCGGGTTTTGTTATAATTTCTCCGGGTTACGCTAATTTTGTAATGTCTAACATTAACATCAATGTAAGTCGGTTATATGTATATGCGCGGGGTCCGAGCGTATAATCTTTGATTTTATTATAATCAAAGGTATAATATTGTAATGCTTTACTACTACCTATATTAACTCTATACATAAATATTATTTGTAATATCGTAAATAAATAAAATTGATCCACTATATAAAGCTTAGTGTGCATTTTATTGCCTCTCCCTAGCTAATTAAAAATATGATTATGCTTCACTGTAATAAAGGTATGTTGCTCTTTCTATATTCTATCCATTTGCAACTTATTAAAGCTTTTACACCGGCTAGCAATTTGAAACTCCTATCTGCAGGGTTGGATACTTACACTGTTGATGAATTTAACCATTGTATGGCAAATGCTCGATTCTGACGAATGACAGATAACCATACAATATTTAACGCCAAACAAAGCTGTTCAAAATACAGAAAATTCAGCCTATGTTGACAACAAATTAACCATCAATCAATCACTTCACGTCAGGTAAACTACAACAATGCTTTTATAATAATCAAGTAGTTTGGCCAACCTAGAATTGGTTTTCAAGTGCAAAAGGACGTCAACTCGCATTTGTTTTTTCTTCAAAGAACGCCGATCTTGTTTCCGGTTTCCGTAAAGGACGAACAGCTTGGAAAGCCCTCTGCTGCTGCTACCTGCTTATAGACCACGAATAAGACCTCCTCTAGGTGCTGCCCTTTGCTGTCTGCTTCCCTCAGCCAATCTTGAAGAATCTCGGCTCTAAAGGACGAACTCGTACAGGCTATGGTTAAAAAGGACTCCAAGCTTGTATCTGCTTCCTGGCAATATTTCAGCTGTTGCTACCTACTTCTGGATCACGAATAAAGCTTCTTTTAGGGGATGCACTTTGCTTTCTGCTTCCCGCAGCTCCAAAACGATATCGCACAAGCTACGCTCCAGGTCCAATTTAATCTGGAACTGCACTCCGGAACACTGCGAATTTAACCACAGCTGGCCTCAGCACACAGGCAAATAAATAAAATGCACAATTGGGCATAAAATATTTACTCTTATCAACAAAATTTATCAAAATCGGGAAGCGAAACAACACACAAGCTTTCGGTTTGGCTTCCCCAACATAAAAAAATACAAGCTACTCCCTAGGTTACCATAGCTAAACGATTTACAATTGCTTATCTGTAAGTGTACATTCTCTGATCTTAATTTTTACTTGTTTTTGTAATTGTTACTCAGGAAACTATAACCTCACAATTGGTGGTACTTTTTACTTTTAGTTAATAAACAATGATTAACACGCCACCAAAAACTTCTTGTAATCTGCAATAATTCTCAGGTTGCTTCTTATATGCGTTTTGCCTAATCTGCGCCTTCTTGCACTGTTTTATAATCCCTCGTTATCGATTGTTGGCACTTCAATATGAATGCAAACCGTCTGTGCTGATGTTTTGTTTTAAATACATAGTAGAAACAATGCATGTTTAGTACGACGTACGATATGGACAAGTATTTCAGTTACACCTTGCATTATATTTGCTAACCATTAATAAAAATGAATAAAAACATGTTTTTTATTTGCAATCTTTTTGTTTTCTATAAATATTCTGCATTTCTCATTGCAGAAAACCCTTTTTTTACTTACGAAGGATCTCAGGGTTTGTATAAATTGAAAAGTGGTCACCCTATTTGTAAATAGAATACCAAAGAGAGACCCTGAGATTTGGCCTGTCCAAGTGGCACCCACCAGAACTAGACGAGGTTCATTTAATACTGACCAAAGGTGATAATTTTTTGTCTAACATTTCATATCTCCTTTCGATTGGTAGGGCTAGGCGAAAATAATGATATAGATACCCTTCTTTAAATATCGATATTAAATTTAGTATTTTCAGGTTTTGCACATATCGATATGTATCGATAAATATGGATAGTTACTTATTGATATTTATCGATATGTATCGATAATTATCGATATCAGTAGTTATAGATAGATAATTATCGATACTTATTCATCGATATTTGATGCTGCGTTACATTTGTTTTAGTAGTCACTCATAAATTCCTTAAGATTTGCTATACGGCGTTTTGAAGTCGTCCTTCTTCCTGCTAGGTTTGTGTTATTGAAGCATTTGCTTGCTTAATTTGTATCGTCTTTAGGGTTTGTATTCAGGTTATTAGCCCAGTAGCCGGTTGGGGAATTTTTGCTGAGTAGACGTGGTGAGCATCAAATTAAAAATTTTTCCATATTATCTACTAACAAAATATACTATATACATATGTACATTTATTGATAATTATCGATATAGTAGCCATATTTATCGCTATTTGTCCAGAAATATCGATAACTATAAATATTTAACGATATTAATCGATAAATATCGATAGTTATTGATTGCTATCGATATACAGGGAATTTATTTTAATAGTTAACATAAGTGTTTCGTTTCTATGCCACCATTTAATCATAGAGGTCATTTCCATAGTTACAAATGAGACCAATAGAGCGTGTATTTTACGAGTTAACATAGGAATTATTACTTGTCAAAAAGACAATTAAAAGTTATTCAAATTTATACCACTGAAGAAAAGATACAACACACAAGCTGTGCCTACGTATCTACTTTTTAGTTGCATACGTATATTCCGGTAACAAAATTAAATTGTCTTATTAGCAAGTACCTAATTCAAATTCGTATGTTAACTCGTAAAATAAACGCTCTGATTTATTGATTTCATTCGTAACTATGGAAGAGACTTGTATAATTAAATGCTGGCATAGAAACGAAACTGCTATGTTAACCATTAAAATAAATTCACTGGATATCGATATTTCGATATGTATTGATATTTCGATATATCGATATGTATCGATATTTTTCAGTTATCGATAATCGATATCAGAATTTCAATATCGACCAGCCCTACCGATTGGTCGTTCAGATTACATCTCTATTATATCAACCTTACAAATAATAAATTATCATTGTCCTAAATACCTACCTACACTTCTAAGACAATAATCAAGTATAAAAATCAAGCACTTAAGACAGTGCTTTAGTAAAAAATTGTAATACATTTACGATTAAACATAATTATTTAAATTAAATTTGTATATGACAGCTGTATTCTAGGTACGGGTCCAGTATGAGTTTGGCAAAATTTGTTGATGCTTTTGTTTGTTTATAGTACAAAGGAAAGAACCATGCTATATCACCCTAAAACATTCACATATAAACCGTTCAATAGTTATTTGCCAGATAGGAGGCCATGTTAGGGTGATGAATTTCACCCTGTAAATATGCTGTCAGTCATTAACAAAAGTTAGGTTATGCTCATTTTATATAAAATGATAATTTTATGTTAATGTACAAAACGTGGTTGCCAGATTTGGTTTTGGATTTTGTGCCACTTTTAGTATTGGTTAAGATAAATTTCATGAAAGACAAATTGCTGATTCTGAATACGTTTCATACTTTGTTGAGTAGGCATAATGGTATAATGAAAGTCGTTTTTTTATTGTAATTATAAATTGTATACAAAAATATTTAAATATTACAATTTATGTATTTTTTCAGTATAAATAAAGCTTTTACAAGCCACTTTAGGCCCATTGCATAACAATGTGTCTCCATTGTCCCTTATTGATGATTTTATTTCTCCAGTCTTCTATTCCTTTCCTTGATATGTCTTCCATTACTGCCTCCTTCCACCTATTCGTTGGTCGCTTCTTCTTCTAGTTTCTTGCGCTCTGCCTTCCAATACTATCTTAGTAGCTCTTCCATCTGGCATTCTCCATATATGCCCAAACCATCTTAACCTTCGAGCTTTAATGAAGTCTACTATATTTGGCTCTCCATACTTCTTTTGTACCTCTTCGTTTGTAAGTCTTCTCCAACCATCATTCGTCCGAGTCCCTCCAAATATTTTTCTCCGCATTTTTCTCTCCCACCTACTTATCGTATCATGGTCTGCCACATTCATCGTCCATGTTTCACATGCGTACGTAGCTGTGGGTCGAATTACAGTCTTATAAGTCGTAGTTTTGCATTTTGTGACATTTGTCTTAAGGACATTATACTATTTAACGCGCCCGGACATCTCGATGGTTTTATTAACCTTGATTTAATTCCTTGTGTGTTTATAATAATTTAAGTTTTCAGAGATTAATGTTCCTAAGAAAGTAAACTCCTTAACTCGTTCTATTCTCAAATCTTAATATTACGCCATTATTATTGATTTCTTTATTTTTTTCCATTAGGTACGTCTTTGTTAAAGCTGCTGAATATTGTCCAGTGGAAGTTGAAGAATGGATTTTTTTTAAATATGGCCACAGAAGAAAATCACAGGGAGTTAAGTTACAAGACCTCGGGGGCCACACTGTAGACATGTTTTGACTAATAACTCTGTTTTTGTAAAACTCTTTAAGTAAATTTATGCCCCAACTTATTGAAAGTACGTAACCCGTTTGTAATTCATTGTCACGTAACTCTTAAAAAAACGGCGACAAAATTTCAGTATGATATGGTTGTGCATTTAGAAAACCTAAAATTTGAACTATTAAAATAAAATTTAATCGTTTTACTGCACTCAATTACCTTAAAAAAATATAGGACCTATAACTCTTCTTTTACTAATTGCAGCCCAAACCCCGATTTTTTGTGGGTGAAGCGGTTCTTCAACATAAAAATTGGGATTCTCAGCGCTCCACATCCTCATACTTTGTGAATTAATGTAGCCAGATGAATAGAAGTATGCCTCATCAGTAAAGAAAGTTTTCTCAAACGCATTATCGTTATTTCCTAAATTATTGATAAACCAGTTACAAAATTCCAATCTAACCGGAGGATCGTTTGGCAGCAGTTTCTGATACACTTGCAACCGGTAAGAAAAATAATGCAAATTGCTTCTTAATATCCTATGAGATGTTGAATATTAAACATTTAATTGCTGTCCTAAATGGCGAACAGATACGTGTGGTTGTTCTTGCACAATTTGTCTCGCATGGTTAACTACTTCTTCAGTGCGTATGTTGCAAATAGTATGTATCATAGGTCGTGGGCCAAAAGGTTTAATTTCAAAATTGTTCCGCCCCATAATATTTCTAATAGTTCTTTCAGATATCTAAAACAGTACAAAGCCGAAAATTAAAGCAACAATTAAGTTTTATGCATAAATACTTGCATCCCAAAAGTCACTAAGCCGAGCAAAGATTTCAGTTTCACTGAGGTCGGGCCTGTCAGCTTTATAATGCCTGTAAGCCTTTTTAATTTGTAGTTTTGTGTCACCTTTAATTACTTTTGGCATATTTACTTTAGTACTACAATTTGTTTGACAGATAGATATCCATGACGGCGATGTCCATACATATTATGCCTAGTGGCAAACAAAGTATGAAAGGACTGGCAACATTGCATGTTTAACCTCAAAATGTCAAATTAGACACTTTCGTGAGCCTCCTGTACATAACAGCTGCTTCTGACAAAGTGTCAGAAAGAGTTTCTAGGGAGTTTTAGTTTTATTAAACATAAAAACAAAATTCCATGTCTACCTACTTGGCAAATAACTATTGAACGGTTTATATATACCTGCTGTATCTCCATTTCACCCCACCACGGAATATATATCCGTGCACCCCACATAATTATTGAGGTTATGCCATAATAATGAACGTCACATGTGACGGATCATGATCCTTGTGAGATCAATGTAAATTATTAAAGAAAAACGAACGAATACAAAGACAAGGGTGTGCTATATTGTGATGGTACCTCATGAATTTCAATGTTTTATACGTATAGTTTTGATTTAATACAAATAAACTCGCATTCATCTTCAAGTACTTATATGCAAGTCATCTATCACGAAATGTTGCCTTTTGAATGATAACCCATGAATTTTCTGATCGAATTCCCCTTTTATGTATGCATAATAAACATTCAGATTTGCCTTATAACTAACTTTATGCCGTTCTTTCCTTTTTGGAGCTTTAACCATATGAGAATCATTAAATTCGTTCATGATTTTAAACGCGATTGCAAACGAACCTAAAAATTAGTTATTTATTTTTTTACAATTAGTATGACAATTTTTTGAATTTAAAATGCAAGTCAGTGCGCCAAATAGGTATACGAAAAGCTGTATCTCAGATTTCATTGACATATTTGGGTTTTCCATATATTTGTCACCGCAGTATCTTACTATAGCTAGTTTCTCACGCTGCAATAGTGGCCGTTTCGTTTGATAGATGTCAAAAATTGTTACCAATATGAAGCTTAGAAATTAAAATAGTCAATAAATATTTTAAAAGCTATGAAATTTTAGGAGGGATGTGTATTATTAAACCAGAAGACCAAAATATTATAACGTGACAAGCCACTAATGACAGAGACATTTCCTAAATTATAACAGCGTACATAAATCAAACAAGTAGACACTCATACCAAATGTTGAAACCCGTCTAGAGTGCCTGGTACAGTAACTCGGGGGGTATTTCTAAGCTTGACTATCAGATGGCAGCACAAAGTTCTACCAATCAAAGCCAGTTACAAGCTCTGCTACCAATCATGATGTGATTAAGTAGTGGCGCCACCTGTTAATACTATCGGAAAGTACCCCACAAGAGCAGTTTAATGTCATCCAAATCGGAATGTTTACATCAAAGGAACCGACAGTGAGTGTCACTACTTGTTTGATTTATGTAAGCCGATTATAATCATTAACAAATGCTGTTGCTCATGGAAACAGCTTTAAATTTGTCAGCTAAACAAATTCATCTTTCGGAAGATGCTAAGCTAATAGTGAAAAATGTGTATGATACTCTTTTAGATAAAAAATGTAAGAATTCTTTAACATTAACTACAAAACTAACAAAAGTTCTTATATCTACTGTTGATAATATAGTTTTCAAACAAAGGTTTAAACGCAAAGCTCAACAGCCAAAAAATGTTGTTAGTAAAATAACTGATCCGAAAAAATAGCCACCAGGGATGTGATTTACAGGATGTACGAAAATAAAGAAGTACCTACTCTAAACAAGATTCAAACAAAATTATTGGATTGCTGCATTAATTGTTTATATAAAAATTATACTTTGAAACAATAAAGAAGCCGACCTGCGATTGGTTACTATAATAATCAATGTTAGTGAAAATTGCAGACCAACCCCCTAACCGTTTATACACCACGGCAGCTCTAAAAACTTTTTACTTACCGCAATGGCCTTAGCTAATTCAAGTTTCGGCGGCTTTGGGTCGCAGATTCTAATCATCACCTGTACTTCTGCAAGCTCTTTAAAAAAAACACAGGGCGCCAGAAATCTACAGATTTCGAGAAGAAAATAAAGTCATAACAAACAACTAAAGTTTATTTAATAATCAATTAATAGTTGTCTTGCAACATTAGGAATAAATCTTAAAATTGTTTGTAATAGAATCAAAATGTCTTAATAAATACAGTACTGTAATTATGCTGAAAATGCAGCACGCACGACAGTAAAAAGTGAACTTTTTTTGGGTCCTCAGATTTAATTTGAACACAATCCAATCATGGGGTAAGCTTACTACAGTCATATATTTTAACCGTTAACTCGGTGTTAATAGCAAAGCGGCGTGTAAGCACCTTTTACAGAAATTGCTTAACAAACATTAGAATGAGCTTTCTGTAATAAATTAAATTTCAAAGGTTGCAAACAATTAATACATATCAAATCACAGCGTATGTAATAAAGTGCATTTGAAGATCTAGGTGCAATTATTATTTATAAATTTATTAATTGTGGCGAAGCGCCGTTGTAATCAGCCGAAATTACTTCGGTGGACGGTGTAATCGATAAACGTCGAAATAGAACTAACCTGGCTTGTAAAAAATCGGTTGCAAGCAGGAGATAAGTCGGTTCCAAAATGCGGTCGGAGCAACCCCAGGATTATCTTCGGGTTCTGTGTTAGCAACAGCATTGACCTCGTTTGACGAAATCGATAATGGAACGGTTGGTCTTCATAGCGAATTGTTGGTTTCAAAATGACATTCAAAAGCTTCCAGATTGGAGTTGTGGGTTCAAAATGTCAATTAAGAGCTAAGAAAGGGAAAATTACTAAATTTGAATATCAAACAAGGAAGTACAAGCATACCTGATTTTAGTCATCAGCTCACAAACGAAGTTAATTAACCACGGTGCAAATAGCACGCAAAAATGCCTTCTTGAAAGCGAGTTGCTTCAATGGAATACAAAAATCGAATGGACGCTACGCGAGAAACAGCTGCCAGCTGAAGCGGAGCGATAACAAGCGAATTTCGGGAAAACCAAAATCGGTATTCCTGCGCGGAACAAGATTTGATATTTAAATTTAAAATACAGCGGATTATAACTCTAGTAAAAATAAACCGGCTGGCATGAAATAGATGGTTAATTGGCGAAACTAATAGGCGAAGCTAAAGATTTGTTTCAACTTAAGGATATGGGTTTTACTTATAAAAAAATCAATAAAAGACTCAAGACAATGGAATCCCTTAGACTTACTACTCACAGAATCAAATTTATTGTTTCTATAAGAACATTTAAATCAGAAGAGAAGGATATTTTTTATTTAGATGAAACCTGGTACGATACCCGTGATATTACACAGAGAGGATATGTGGATTCATCAAAAAAATATTTGGATACTCCGGTTTCTCGTAGCAAACGTGTTATAATGTTGCATGCTGGAAGTAAAATGGATGGGTTGATTACGCACTGCTACTCTCTGCTAAAAATATTAAAAATAGTTCTGCAGATTACCACTGCGATATGAATGCAGAATTGTTTGAAAGCTACATTACATTGATACCAGAATTACCAAAAAATTCAGTAATACTTGTAGATAATGCTTCGTACCACAATCATCAAGAAGAGACGATTCCAAATTCAAATAGTAAAAAATGTGAAATTATAGGATTTATGCAACGACATGGTTTAGAAGTGCCAGCAAAATCTACAAAATTATTGTGTTTAAAAACAATTTCTGAAAAACGGTATTCGAAATCTTACGTTATAGATAATTTTGCTCAAAAACATGGACATATGGTATTAAGATTACCACCGTATTACTGCATACTAAATCCCATTGAACTTGTCTGTGTCAATTAAAATAAAAATCTCGAGCTTTAAATACTTCACCAAATTTGAGCAATACGGTTTTAGATCATATTATGCTAGCAGTAAATCAAATTGATACTTGCTTTTGGAATAAATATGTACAACACGTTATTGATATTGAAAATTTTTATTCGAGCAACGTAGAAGTTTCCCCATTAATAATAAATGTTAATAACGAAAGCGATACTTCAGACTTTGCCGAATACAGTAACGACCAACCTATTTTTAATATAATTTCGTTTTTCTTAAGTGTTTGTTACTGTTTTACTATGAATTAATTTTATTCAATTATATGTCATACTAGCAAGATACCCGTTCTTCGTACGGACTACAAATGTTTGTTTTTTCTGCTAAATCTCAAATGAATTCTAGGGCGCGCCCCTCCCTCACACTCAATACGCTAACATAACGAACGCTGCAAAACCATATTGTTGCTAAAAAGGAAACAATATTACTCCGAAAAAAAGTTCACCATAACTCTTTTATGCTTCACGTACCTATCCCCTGGAAATGTATACGTGGTTGTCGTTCCTCTTGTATAGATTGATAAAACTATAATTTTAGTATAACAATGAGATAAAATTAAAAAAAATGTATCTACTTATTAGATGCTGTATTCAAAAATTATAGCAAGATACCCGTTTCGGAAATTCTCCTATTTAATTCTAATAGATATTGAGTAATTCGTGAAAACACAGTTATCTCTTAGCACCCCTTAGAGGTGAAATTTCGAAAAAAAATATTAGCCCGTGGTATTCTAAATAAACCCACAGCGAAAAAAATTAATAATTTTAACACCCTACCCCTTTTGAGTTTTCTCTTTTTACCGTTACGGGTGAAATTTTTAAAAGCCCTTGAAACTTCTTTTTAAATATTTTAAAATAACATTTCTATGTCAAAAACTAATAGGGGTTAATTAGGGTGAAATCCTGAAATGTGTTTTTAGACATTTGTATTGGATAACTATGCAAGCAAGCACCAAGTCGATATCTCATCGGGCCTAAGAGATATTGAGGAATTCGTGAAAACACTGTTTACCCCTTTGCACCCCCTCAGGGGTAATATATTAAAATTCCTTGAACCACGTTCTAATTATTTTAACAATACATTTACATGCTAAAAGAGAATGTTCTAACTCAATAAACATAGGGGATAAGAAGGGTTGTTTAATTCAGCCCGAATCCAGATTTGCATATTTAGGGGTTGATTAGGGCAAAACCTTGAAATACGTTTCTAGAAATTTGCACTGCCAATCTTAGCAAGTAAATACCAAGTCAATACCTCATCTGGCCTGGGAGATATTGAGGAATTTGTGACAACACTCTTTATTCCTTTTCACCCCCTCAGGGGTAATGCATTAAAATTCTTTAAACCACTTTCTAATTATTTTAACAATACATCTACATGCTAAAAAAGAATGTTCTAACTCAATAAACATAGGCGATACGAAGGGTGGTTTAATTGACCCCGAATCCAGATTTGAATTTTTAGGGGTTGAATGGGTCAAAACCTTGAAATACGTTTCTAGAAATTTGCACTGCCAATCTTAGCAAGTAGGTAAATACCATGTCAATATCTCATCGGGCCTGGGAGATCTTGAGGAATTCGTGAAAACATATTTTACCTCTTTTCACCCCCTTGGGGGTTGAATTTCAAAAAATCCCTTCTTAGCACTACCGCAACAAATTGTACCTTCCATCCAAATTTCAACTGCGTAGTGCCAGTGGTTACGGCTCTGCGTTGATTAGGCAGGGTTGTGACTTTCCTTTATATATGTATAGATAAATATTATATGCTGCCAAGTGCCATTGTAGTATTTTCTCGTATTTTTTGTATTTATTCAGTTTTTAATAATAAAAACTGTTTATAATTACAAATACAAAATAACAGACCAAATATTTAAGGTTAGGTTCTCTTTGTCATTAGTGTCTTGTCAGGTTATACTATTTTGGTTTTTTGATTCAATAATCCACATGCCTCCTAAAATTTCATAGCTAGCTATCAAAATATTTATTTCACTATTTTCATAGGAGAACTATAAAGTTCAGAGTAGTATTATGCAACATCCATTCTACCGTCGATGTAAACTAACTCACAAAAGAAATTAACTCCCATGGACACAAACACAAAGTACTTAACATATACAATATTAAACATAGAGTAAATAAAACACCCTTACCAATGTTCTGTGTTGAATTAGAACAAAATCAACAGAACAAGGAGATATAAAATATTGAATTCTTATTGAAATCAAGAATTACATTCGAACCCCCACACGTTAAGCGTGAAGTAAATGCCCCAAATGCCAAAGGTTTGGTCACTCTAAGAACTATTGTCATAGAACACCAAGATGTGTGAAATATGCTGGAGAACATCTGATACAAAACTGTGAAAGAAAAGAAAGGTGTAAAAATGTTAAGTGTGTCAATTGCCAAGGTAATCATCTTGCAAACTACAGAGGGTGCTTAGTGGCTAAAGAAATTCAATCCCGTAAATTTCCACCACTTAGACCCAGACAAAAATCACAACTGCTTCAACCAGGTACTTCCTTTGCTCAAATAGTTGCAGACAAAAGCCAACAACCACAACAAATGGACAATAAGCCACCAGTACAAACATGGAATAAACAGGAAACTAATAACAAAATGGAAGCAATGATGATTAAATTAATGGAAAGAATGGACACAATGCTCAACTTGCTCACTACCATGATTTCTAAATTGCCGTAATGGCCCAATTCTGAAATATCGTACTCTGGAACGCCAACGGCTTGGCCCAACACAGCCAGGAAGTCAAAACATTTATAACATATAATTGAGTAACAACAATAACAAACGAAAAGCGACGTTATTTAATCCTTCGAAATGAATGGTCCTCGACACCGAAAGTAAGAGGTTAAAGATTATGAATAAATCAAAATCAAATTTACGTTTGAATTTTACACTTACGCATTTTGTGACAAGTGAAAGTTGAGCGTCCGGTAAATATGTTCTGACATTTGATATTCGCTATTCACGTGACTAAAACTCGAGTTGCTCACGGTCAGCTCAACGATGTACTTAACGAACGTACCTACTTTTACTTATGTGTTAAATTTATTGACATGTGTGGTTTTGTGAATATAACTTACTGTCATGGAAACCCATGCAATAAATGAATTAAAAAGCTTAATCATGTAAAATAGCTATTTATGTAATAAGTTGCAAAATGATCATGTTTTTGGTATTAAAAGTGAACAATGTTTGCAAAGACTGGGAGGTCGAGGTAGACGTGTGCAAAAAACAAATTTTGCAAAATGTTACATACAGTGTCCGCCAAAAAGTCGGCATAATATGGGAAAATTTTTTATTTTTGATTTTTCAAAAAAACTTTTTACGGCAATAAATTGTGCTTGTCTAAAAACCTATTTAGCCTCTATCATATATACCGAGTGATTTTTACTTCTTTAGAAAATTGAGTTTTTCGAAATTGTCAAAATCGGAAAAGTACTATTTTTCGGAAACTAAGAACGATTTCAATGAGATTTCTTTAAAGTGTGTTATTTTTAGTAAACTGAACAATCTCAAGGCCAAAAACCCCTAATTTTTTTTAAACTTAAGCTAAAAATCTCTTTCTTACTCAAGCATTCTATTTTGTTATTTATGTTATATCATTCCTGTTATATATAATTATGGCCCCATCCGTATATAAATGAAAGTCACAACCCTGCCTAATCAACGCAGAGCTGTAACCACTGGCACTACGAAGTTGAAATTTGGGTGGAATGTTCAATTTGTTGCGGTAGTGCTAAGAAGGGATTTTTTGAAATTCAACCCCCAAGGGGGTGAAAAGGGGTAAAATATGTTTTCACGAATTCCTCAATATCTCCCAGGCCCGATGAGATATTGACTTGGTATTTACTTGCTAAGATTGGCAGTGCAAATTTCTAGAAACGTATTTCAAGATTTTGCCCTAATCAAGCTTTAAAGATGTAAATCTCGATTAAGGATGAATTAAACAACTGTTCGTATCTCCTATTGAGTTGGAACATTCTTTTTTAGCATGTGGATGCATTGTTAAAATAATTAGAAAGTGGTTTAAGGAATTTTAATATATTACCCCTGAGGGGGTGAAATGGAGTAGAGATTGTTTTCACGAATTCCTCAATATCTCTTAGGCCCGATAAGATATCGACTTGGTGCTTGCTTGGAATGGTATTCAATACAAATGTCTAAAAACACATTTCAGGATTTCTCCCTAATTAACCCCTATATGTGCATTTCTGGATTGGGGGTGAATTATAAAATCTTTGTATATCCTGTGTTTGTTGGGTTAGAACATTCGTTTTTGGCATAGAAATGTTATTTTAAAATATTTAAAAAGAAGTTTCAAGGGCTTTTAAAAATTTCACCCGTAACGGTAAAAAGGGAAAACGGAAAAGGGGTAGGGTGTTAAACTTTTTTTTTCGCTGTGGGTTCATTTAGGATAACACGGGCTGATATTTTTTTTTTCGAAATTTCACCCCCAAGGGCTGCTAAGGGATAAACTGTGTTTTTACGGATTACTCAATATCTATTAGAATTAAACAAGCAAACCAGTGAGACAAATGTCTCATTTAAAAAAAACAAAAAAGACCGATTTTCAAATAGAACGCGTATTAAATAAAAACTGTACCCAGACCTGGAAGGTGTCAAAGTGGTTGCCTAACCGATCGACGTTTTAAGGCGCAGAGGGCCGCAGCTCCGTTTGGCTGCTGAAACATTTTTATTTAATACGCGTTCTATTTGAAAAACGGTCTTTTTTGTGATTTTTTCGAAAACCGGAAGTGTCACGTGACTGAAATTCGGTTCCTGAGCTGACATTACCATTCCAAACATATAACTTTCATAACTTTTTTCTCTATCTCTTACGGTTTGGCTGCTGAAACAGCGTCCCGGACGGACGGACAAGTCTATTAGATAAAGGATAGGAGAATTTCCGAAACGGGTATCTTGCAATAATTTTTGAATACAGCATCTAATAAGTAGATGATTTTTTAAATGTTATCTCATTGTTATGCTAAAATTATAGTTTTATCAATCTATACAAGAGGAACGACAATCACGTATACATTTCCAGGGGATAGGTATGTGAAGCATAAAAGAGTTATGGTGAACTTTTTTTCGGAATAATATTGTTTAATTTTTACCAACCATATTTTTTCAGCGTTTGTTATGTTAGCGTATTGAGTGTGAGAGAGGGGCGCGCCCTAGAATTCATTTAAGATTTAGCAGAAAAAACAAACATTTGTAGTCCGTACGAAAAACGGCTATCTTGCTAGTATAACATATAATTGAATAAAATTAATGCATAGTAAAACAGTAACAAACACTTAAGAAAAACGAAATTATATTAAAAATAGTCTGAAGTATCGCTTTAGTCATTAACATTTATTATTAATGGGGAAACTTCTACGCTGCTCGAATAAGAATTTTCAATATCAATAACGTGTTGTACATATTTATTCCAAAAGCAAGTATTAATTTGATTTACTGCTAGCATAATATGATCTAAAACCGTATTGCTCAAATTTGGTGAAGTATTTAAAGCTCGAAATTTTTATTTTAATTGACTCAGACAAGTTCCATGGGATTTAGTATGCAGTAATACGGTGGTAATTTTAATACCATATGTCCATGTTTTTGAGCAAAATTATCTATAACGTAAGATTTCGAATACCGTTTTTCAGAAATTGTTTCTAAACACAATAATTTTGTAAATTTTGCTGACACTTCTAAACCATGTCGTTGCATAAATCCTATAATTTCACACTTTTTACTATTTGAATTTGGAATCGTCTCTTCTTGACGACTGTGGTACGAAGCATTATCTATAAGTATTACTGAATTTTTTGGTAATTCTGGTATCAATGTAATATAGCTTTCAAACAATTCTGCATTCATATCGCAGTGCAGAACTATTTTTAATATTTTTAGCAGAGAGTAGCAGTGCGTAATCAACCCATCCATTTTACTTCCAGCATGCAACATTATAACACGTTTGCTACGAGAAACCGGAGTATCCAAATATGTTTTTGATGAATCCACCGATCCTCTCTGTATAATATCATGGGTATCGTACCAGGTTTCGTCTAAATAAAAAAATCCCCTTCCCTTCTCATCTAATTTTTTTATAGAAGCAATAAATTTGATTCTGTGAGTAGTAAGTCTAAGAGATTCCATTATCTTGAGTCTTTTATTGATTTTTTTATAAGTAAAACCCATATCCTTAAGAACAGACCGTAAAGTATCATTTTTATATAAAAAATCAATGCCACAATCCACCAATTTTGTTTGAATCTTGTTTAGAGTAGTTACTTCTATATTTTCGTACATCTTGTAAATCACATCCCTGGTGGCTATTTTTTCCGGATCAGTTAATTTACTATAAACCGTTTAATAGTTAGTTATTTTCCCGGTAGGTAAACATAGAATTTTGTTTTTATGTTTAATAAAATTAAAACTCCCTAGAATCTCTTTCTGACACTTTGTCAGAATCAGCTGTTATGTACAGGAGGCTCACGAAAGTGTCTAATTTGACATTTTGAGGTTAAACGTGCAATGTTGCCACTGCTTTCATACTTTGTTTGCCACTAGGCATAATATTTATGGACGTCGGCGTCATGGATACCTATCTGTCAACAAATTGTAATACTAAAGCAAATATGCCGAAAGTCATTAAAGGTGACACACAACTATAAATTACAAAAGCCTACAGGCATTATAAAGCCGACAGGTCAGACCTCAGTGAAACTGAAATCTTTGCCCGGCTTAGTGACATTTAGGACGTATGTATTTATGCATAAAACTTAACGGTTGGTTTAATTTTGGGCTTTGTACTGTTTAGGTATCTGAAAGAACTATTAGAAATATTATGGGGCGGGACAATTTTGAAATTAAACCTTTTGGTCCACGACTTAAAAATGATACATACTATAAAGAATATGGAAAATGCCAGATGGAAAAGCTAGTAAGATAGTATTGGAAGGAGGCAGTAATGGAAGACATAGCATGGAAAGAAATAGAAGACTGGAGAAATAAAGTCATGAATAAGGGACAACGGAGACAGATTGTTATGCAATGGGCCTAAAGTGGCTTGTAGAAGCTTTATTTATTTATACTGAAAAAAATACATAAATTGTAATATTTAAATATTTCTGTATACAATTTATAATTACAATAAAAAAACGACTTTCATTATACCATTATGCCTACTCAACAAAGTATAAAAAGTAGGTATTCAGAATCAGCAAGTTGTCTTTCATGAAATTTATCTTATCCAATAATAAAAGTGGCACAGAATCCAAAACCAAATCTGGCAACCACGTTTTGTACATTAACATAAAATCATTTTGTATAAAATGGGCATAACCTAACTTTTGTTAATGACTGACAGCATATTTACAAGGTGAAATTCATCACCCTAACATAGCCTCCTATCGGGAAAATAACTATTGAACGGTTTATAACAACATTTTTTGGCTGTTGAGCTTTGCGTTTAAATATTTGTTTGAAAACTATATTAGCAACAGTAGATATAGGAACTTTTGTTAGTTTGCAGTTAACGTTAAAGCATTCTTACATTTTTTATCTAAAAGAGAATCATACACATTTTTTACTATTAACTTTGCATTTTCCGAAAGATGAATTCGTTTTGCTGCCAAATTAAAACCTTTTTCCATCAGTAACAGTATTTGTTAATGATTATAATTTAGCAAATGTCATTGTCATTAGTGTCTTGACACGTTGTAATATTTTGGTTTTCTCGTTTAATAATGCACATCCCTCCTAAAATTTCATAGCTAACTATAAAAATATTTATTCACTATTTTCATAGGAGAACTATAATTTCTAAGCTTCATATTGGTAACAATTTTTGACATCTATCAAACGAAACGGCCACTATTGCAGCGTGAGAAACTAGCTATAGTAAAATACTGCGGTGACAAAATATGGAAAACCCAAATATGTCAATGAAATCTGAGATACAGCTTTTTGTATACCTATTTGGCGCAATGACTTTTTAAATTCAAAAAATTATCATAACTAATATTTAGGTTCGTTTGTAATCGCGGTTAAAATCTTGAACGAATTTAATGATTCTCATATGGTTAAAGCCCCAAAAAGGAAAGAACGGCATAAAGTTAGTTATAAGGCAAATCTGAATGTTTATTATACATACATAAAAGGGGAATTAGGTCAGCATGAGTATCATACAAAAGGCAACATTTCGTGATAGATGACTGCATATAAGTATAGTATTCCAACCAGAAATTGGAAAGCTATTTAAAATCAGGCCAACATTGAGAACAGTAAGTCACTTCGTAATCTTATATATATTTCTAAAAGTCCTGACTGACTCACTGACTCATCAACGCCCAGCCCAAACCCTTGGACCTAGAAAGCTGAAATTTTGCACAGAGGTTCCCTTTATGATGTATACAAGGAATAAGGAAGGATATTTCGAAATTCAACCCCTAAAGGGGTAAAATGGGGGTTCCAATTTTGTATGGAGAAATAATATTAAATAGACATTTCGACTTGAAACTTCGTAGGAGTACTCCTAAAAACAAATAATCAAACACGTATTTCGTGATTTTCCGAAAATCAACCCCTTAGGGGGTGAAATGGGGTAAGTAATCCTAAAAATCGATATGGGTGTCGTTATTGAGGTTTTCTGGGACGTTGATTGCGAAAATTACATTTATTTTTAAGTCCAAGACGGTGAACATGACATAAGGGAAGAAACGGGACGGGACGGGACTAGACTGGACGGAACGGGACGGACTGGACGGGACGGGACTGAGCGGGACGGGACTGGACGGGAAGGGAAGGGACGGAACGGGACGGGACGGGCCGGGACGGGTCGGGGCGGGGCGGGACGGACGGGACGAAAAGGGAAGGAAAAGGATGGGATGGAAGGGGAGGGGATGGGATGGAAGGGGAGGGGCGGGACGGGACGGGAGGGAAAGGGGCGAGACGGGACGGGACGGGAAGGGTCGAGACGGGGCGGGGCGGGGCGGAACGGGATGATACGGAAAGGAAAGGGAAGGAATGGGATGGAAGGGGAAGGGACGGGACGGGACGGGTCGGGGCGGGGCGGGACGGACGGGACGGAAAGGGAAGGAAAAGGATGGGATGGAAGGGGAGGGGATGGGATGGAAGGGGAGGGGCGGGACGGGACGGGAGGGAAAGGGGCGAGACGGGACGGGACGGGAAGGGTCGAGACGGGGCGGGGCGGGGCGGAACGGGATGATACGGAAAGGAAAGGGAAGGAATGGGATGGAAGGGGAAGGGACGGGACGGGACGGGAAGGTACGGGACTGGACGGGAAGTGACTGAACAGGAAGGGACTGGACGGAAAAGGAAGGGACGGGACGAAAAGGAACGAGACGGGACGGGACGGAAAGGGAAGGGGAGGGAAGGAATGGGATGGAAGGGGAGAGGCGGGACGGGACGAGACGGGACGGAACGGGACGGGACGGGACGGGACGGGACGGAATGGGACGGTACGGAGACGGGGACGGAGAAAGGGACGGGGACGGGGATAGGATGGGATGGGATGGGATGACAGAAAATAATTAGTCATTATTTAATACACAAATAACGAACCTCGCGCGAACGAAGTCGCGGGTAAAAGCTAGTTTAATTCATAAAATTACTGTTGGATTGTCATTCAGTGACACTTCGATAATAACCTTCAAATTTGACAGATGCATTGGGAAGTTTGGAAGACATATACGTTTTTCAACATTTTTTATGCTGCTATATGGTTTTAAAAAATCAACTAGTACCTACTTAAATCATGCACCATGTTACAATGCCTTAACAAAACAGTTACATGTACAATTTGCAGATGAACTGTCACTACTTGAAAGCTGATTGACATTAGAAATTTATTTACTGATTGTATGAAACCAACTTAGACATGACTTACACTTTTCATGGTATACTGGATTTTAAATAGCTTTCCAATTTTTGGTTGGAATACTATACTTGAAGATGAATGCGAGTTTATTTGTATTAAATCAAAACTATACGTATCTTCTTCTTCTTTCAGTGCCTCTCATGACCGAGGTTGGCGATCATCAATGCAACCTTTACTTTGTCAACAGCTGTCCTAAACAGCGATGTACTGTTTATCCCATACCACTCTCTAAGATTTTTTACCAAGATATTCGTCTTCGGCCGACGCTTCTTTTGCCTTGGATTTTTCCTTGCATTATGAATTGGGGGTTTTGATATCTATCATGTCGCAGTACATGCCCTAGGTATTCTAGTTTTGTTTTCTTGATGTGCCGTAGTAGTTCTGGCTCTTTTCTCATTCTATGGAGCACTTTCTCATTTCTTACTCGATGAACCCAGGGAATTCTCAACATCCTCCGATATACCCACATCTCGAATGATTCTAATTTTTTTGTGCTTTTCTTATTAAGTGTCCACGCCTCATTTCCATACAACAGAATAGAAAACACATAACAGCGAACAAATCGCATTCTCAGTTGTAGATCTAGCCTCCTATTACTCAATAATCCCGGCATTTTAATAAATGCTTGTCTTGCCTGTTCAATTCTCGCTTTTATTTCCACTGAACAGTCACACTGATCGTTCACCTTGCATCCCAGATATTTAATTTTGTGTACATTGTCGAGAGGGGCGTTTCTAATTAAAATTTGTGACTGCGGAATTTGTTGTTTAGAAACCACCATAATTTTCGTCTTCTTAATATTCATCGTCAGTCCATATCTTTCACTAGTCTCCGTCACTCGATTTACTAAGGCTTGCATATCTTCTTCTGTTTCCGCTAATAATACCGTATCATCCGCATACCTCAGGTTATTTATTATTTGGCCAGCTATATTAACTCCTATCCCGACTTCATTTAGAGCTTCTGTGAATATGTATTCCGAGTAAAGATTAAACAGGATAGGAGAAAGTATACACCCCTGTCTAACTCCTTTATTAATGTTAAATGAATCTGAGCATTCCTTGTCAACCTTAACGTGTGCTTTTTAATTCCAATATAGGTTTTTAATAAGTCTGATGTCCTTAGAATCCAGGCCTATCTCTTGTAAGATTTGAATCAGCTCTGAATGTTTCATATTATCAAAGGCCTTATTATTATCCAAAAAGCATATATATTGTTATGGTTCAATTAGAATAAAAGTAGTCAGGGGTAAAAATGTAATTTTGGGTTGTTATAAAAAAGGGAGCGACGCAGGAAGGATAACAAAGTTGTTAGTTTAAATCCAAGTAAAGTAGTATTTGAGATCTAATTAACTAAAGCATATGAATGTTTAACAAGAGATAACTGAGTATTTGGATTAATATTTTACAATTAAATATTGGTTACATAAGTAATACATCAATACAAGCACAGTAAGCAGATATTACAAATATGAATACTTTAGCATGTATAAGTCAGATATTTTATAAGGATAGTAAGCTTGAATAATAAGAAGTGGTAGTCAGGAATTTTGTCCTAATTATTAGAAAATAAACTACTTGAAAAATGATGTAATTTGAATTTGGGTCTAATATAAAATTGGACATTTCTCTCTATTTTTATTTAAAAAGTGTTTGGTTGAATAAAATAGAGTAAGACAAAATCTGCGAGGTGATATTAAATAGAATTCATCAAAGTGTAAAAACATAGAAGCGTTAATAATGGATCAAGTTTTAATACGTAATGGATGGAAGCAAGACAAGTATAATTAGCATGTAAGAAGCATAGAAGATTAATAAGGAAGCTAAACATATCTACTGGACTAAGAAGCAGAGAGGATTAAGAAGTAAGCTGGTTCTATCTACGGCGCAATCAACATCTGTACTTTGTTGGACGTTTATGGAAGTGTTGGCATCCTGTCAAAGCTAGTGAAGAAGGTGGACATCCGTTGCTTGATTGGAGTTTCAGAGCTACAGGAATTGTGAGCAGAGAGAGGGACCGATCATCTGGGGACAACTGGATTTGGACCATAATACCTGCAGAAAAGGATTGTTAATAGCTGAACTGACTGGGATAGGTGTCATTTGAACACAAGATTAAGTTAAGGTCAAGACGTAGCAGTTAATAGCGGCTGGAAGCAGTTTGCTGTATTTTTTGGAAAGAGTTTGCGGAGATCTTGGGACTCTGGAGCTGTCTGCAGTTGGAGTGATAGTCTACTACAAGGAAGTGCACAGATTGCCAGGTTTGTCTAGTTGAGATATAAAGTGACTGAAACAAAGCTATAATATTAAAAATAAACTGTGGTATTTATTAAAAAAGACTTACAGATAAAAGGTAAATCATTCATGACATTGAATTAACTTGTTAGTTTGTAATATCTAATCTGCATTGGGCATGTTTAATTTGACAGAACAGAATTGACATTTTCCGTCATTCTGGAAACTGAGTTATCTTGATTTTAAACATTAATAGCATATAGTAAAAAGGGCTGATAAAGATGGGAACCTCACCTTGAAAGAGTCGCAAAGCTTTACCGATCAATTAAAATCAAATAGACTGTATCATTATAATAGATAAATTAAAATTGCTAGCCGAGATATACAGTAGAGTAATTATTAGATAATTATAAACCTAATACCACTTAGAGAGGTAGATTTCTTTATGTCTATACATCTTTGCATGAGAACATGTAGACTGAACAAGGCTTCACGTGTTCCTAAATTATTTCTGAAGCCAAACTGAGTATTAGACAGCGCATGGTTTATATATTCTAGCATGAACGATTCGTAGAAATATTTTTAGAGCGTGATTCATTAAACTTATTGTCCTGTACTCAGGACACGTTTTCGCGTTTTTTATTTTTGGCAGAGTTATAAATGTTGAAACCAGCCATTTTGTAGGGATTATTCCAGTGTTATAGATGTTATTAAATAACTCAGTAAGTAATTTCATTCCATCGTCTTTGAGGAGTTTGATGATTTCTGCCGGTATTTCATCCGGCCCTGTTGCTTTTCCTGCCTTGCATATTTGGACCGCTTTTTGAACTTCACTTTCTAGAATGATGGGTTCTGTTATATTTATCTTTAATCTAACTGGAGGTCAGTTATCGTCAAATAGATCTTGCAAATATCTTTTCCACAATGAAATTTTACTTTCTGTGTCTGCTACTATATTATTACTTTCATCTAACATAATTCCGTTGAAGTATTTATTTCTACCGCCAACCATTTCTTGCACTTTCTTGTGGACGTTAAAACTGTCGTGTTTTTTCTGATACGTTTCTATTTCATTACATATATCATTTATCCATTTTTCTTTTGCTAACTTTATTTTTGTTGTAATTTCCTTATCAATCTCTTTCCACTTTGCTTCGTTTTTGTTTTTATATTGTCTACGCAGTTTCATTAATTGGATTATCTCGTTTGTTATCCATTTCTTTTTTCCTACTGTTCTCTCTGATTTTAGATTCTTATCTCCAATTTTTCTTAAAGTATTTTTGATATCTTCCCACTGTGTGTTAACGTCTATTTTGTCTCTTCTTGTTATTGTTTCAATTTCTGTAACTATTTCTTGTTGAACCCTTTCTTTAATTTCTTGTTGTTGTAATTTTGCGGTGTCCCATTTAATGTCTGGTCCATGATTTTTTATTATCTTTAGACGTATTCTTATCACTCCCATTAATAGATTGTGGTCAGATCCCACGTCTGCACTTGGATATGTCTTGACCGATACATACGTATAAAGCATTGAAATTTATGAGGTACCATCCGGTATATCTTAATCTTCTTCAGAACAGCAAATTCGCTTAATTTTCTCATTGCCCAATAGTACTATGGTTACTTGTTTTTAGCTAATACAAGAGCACAAATTACCGCAGAACGTGTATTGGTTGTTTTTTGATTTGCTGGGTATCAAACCAGTTGTAGCACATCGATTTGATTTTTCACCGAGGTTGTTACCTACATGATACAATTATGAGAATGACAAAGTTGCTTAACCTGCTAGGTAGTGGAAGGATTATTTTGCGATTAGCTGTACAAAGAGAAAAAATTGCGACAGCTTATTACAACAAAATTTACTCCCCCAGGTTATTGGTAGGTATGTTCTGCTTAATTATGAACAGTTATTTAGTCATTAGTCAAAGAAGCGTGTATTATTTTAATAGGTAAGACTATGTTAATAGCATTGCAAGGTGTTTGTGATCATAAACTGAATTTTGTCGATGTCGATATCCGAATTCTGTAGAGACTTTCGAAATTCAACATTTTATAATAAAATAACAGAATTATGAAATTATGGTAACTTATGTAGATTATTACATTCTTGGAAACGGTACATACCCGCTGCTGCAGTAGGTGTTCACCGTATCGTGAAAATGTTCACTTAACGATAGCTCAAAAGTTGTTAATAAGAAACTATATTCGTGTTGTGTATCGATTGAGAATGCCTTTGGATTATTAAATGGATTCAGCCAATTGTATCATGTAAAATTATGAGAACAAGGGAAAATATGCAAATCCATTCTTGCCTGCTGTGTATTATACATCCCAAATAAATATCAGCAAATCTTTAATATTGAAAAACAGGTGAGCGAAGATCAGTCAGACGAAACTAATCTCTAAAATGATGAAGAACCAGGAGTTGCCATACGATTTAAAATCTGCCGTCAACTATTCACACGAAGCTGTAATCAAAAATCTTAGATTTTTTTAGAATTAGATTTATGTTTTTTATAGTTACATTTAATAATATTTAAAATAGACAATTTGGTATATACATGCACAAATATTTTTACATTTTACTTTTTATTTTCTTGTAACAATTAGGTAATTGTTCTTCTAAATTATTTTTCGCTTGATGTTGAAAGTTTCTTGAATTAACTACTTCTTTTTTGAACGGGCTAGTTTGGGTACTGGTATGCTACTACTTGATCACAGCGTAGGTGACTTCCTTCCTACACTTCTGGATGATGCCAAATGTCTATACAGTTTAGCAAAGTATTAGAAAAGTTACCTAATTGGCTAAACTGCAGAACCCGGGGCCAATTCCCCTCCTTTTATTTGCATCCCTTACAATACTATAGTATGAGCAAAAAGTAACTCCATCAAAGATACCTTTGGAATTTTGAAGTCATGTGTATTATAACACCAGAAAATTAGAGCTGTCATTTGACATTTGTTATCGTGCAATAATTTTTTGTCAATAATTTCTGAATAATTTATTTTAAAAATGTTACCAGAACATAAAATATTTATAATAGAAGCATATTCTCGAAATGGACAATGGTAATTGGCAGTATTTTACACATGCTTGTTTAAATGAATTTAGAAAAAGATTTCCTAACGTTGAAATATTAGCAAAGGACTTTTTTTATCAAGTACGACGTACTGTGCTGCTTTTAGTAGTGGTAGTGTAGCAGACAGACCAAGAAGTGGTAGACCACATGTGGGAACTGCGGAACAAATTGCAGATGTCCAAAATCGAATGCAAAACGAACCCTCCACATCAATCCGAAGGCTTGCGCAAGAAGTGAATTTGAGTTATGGTACTTGCCGTACAATTCTAAAAAAAGATTTAAATATGCATCTATACAAACTACAAATGTATCAAGAGCGATTACCTCCAAATTACAATAAGATAATTTTATACTGTAACTGGTTTTTGTAACATTTAAATAATAGTGTTTTGGATTTAACTTTTTTCTGATGAGTTGTGGTTTTACTTAAATGACTACATCAATTCAAAAGTAATGCGCTTCTGGAGCGCTGATAATTCACATTTCTTTTGTGAAGCTTCTTTGCATTGCCCTAAAGTAGGCGTTTGGGTAGCGTGTTCTCGCCACAGAATTATCGGACCAATATTCTTTGAAGATACAATACGAGGGTGGGATGATAATTGGTTAGCCTAACAATGAAAGTCTGGTTTTATGTTTTCAAAATTATTTTTATTTTTTAACATAGCCTTTTAGACGCCCAATACATTTTGTCCAGCGATGATCTAAGGCTTTGATCTCATGACAAAAGGTGCTTTACTCAAGGTCGGCAAAATAGGTGCCAAAAGTGGCCTTAGCCTTTTCAACAGATGAAAATTTTTATCCACCGAGGAAAATTTTGAGCGTAGGGAATAAGCCGAAGTCCGAGGGAGCCAAATATAGTGAATAAGGTGGATGCGGAAGCAAATCATGCTTAAATTCGATGACTTTACCATTGCAGTAACTCCAGTGTAAGAACGTGCATTTTCCTGGTAAAAAATGATTTTTTATGCGCTACACCTGGGCGCTTTTTGTTGAATATTTTAATGCAATTGGTCCAAAACATTAACAAATCATTCACTACTTATCGTTTATTCCTGTGGAAGGTAATCGATCATCAAAATCCCTTTTGCATCGCAAAAAAACCGATGCCATCACCATGCCAGCTGATTTTACGGTAATTGCTTTCTCTGGGGCCGAAAAACTAGGTTCTGTTCTTTGCTTTAATTTAAATTTGGTTTGTCTGATATAAATTTGATCAGTAGTAGCAAATCATGCATAAAATCAGTTGCATTCGTCTTAAAACGGTACAGACACTCTTGTCAAAGTTGCCTTTGAACACGTTTTTGACCAAATGTAAGCATACGCGGCACCCATCATGCGGACAGCTTTTTTGTGCCCAATTCTTGAGTTAAAATATCGCACACCAGCTCTTTTGAGATGTTTACTACATTAGCTAATTCACTCAATTTCAGTCATTTGTCTTTCAACACCATATCGTGGATTTTGGTAACCATTTTTGTTGTAGTGACACTTCTTTGGCGTTCAGAGCAGTACTCGCCTTGGATGGTGGTGCAACCCTATTAAATTTAACCATCTATTTTTTTTCCGGTCATATATGATGGAGCACATTCAGGCAGCACAGTTTTCGTCTATTCAAAAATGTTAGCGCCTTTTAAGACTTTTATATGCAACAATTAAGAAACCGCACAACATCAGTATTTTACATTATTAAACAAATACAACACACGTTTTCTTTAAACAGCTGCTAACAACAAACTATTTCACAGATGGACTTTATATTTTCAATATTGCCAATACATAGATGGAAGTTGATATTTTTGAACATACATTTATATTTATGTATTTCAAATATATGGAGGCTAACTAATTATCATCCCACCCTCGTAAATGCCGAAAGATATAAAAATAACATTATTGAAGAATTTGTGAATCAGCTCCATGAGAATGAAATTCGACAAGGATACTTGCAACAAGAAAACGCAACACCTCATGTAGCTGGAACCACGTTGGAATATCTACAGCAGTTCTTTGATGACCGAAAGATCTTGGCCACCCAGATCTTGTGATCGCACCCTTTTGGATTACTTTTTATTTCCACTTCTAAAAAATTCAGTATTTAAAACACCTGTACATACGATTTTTGAGCTAAAAGAATAACCGAGGCATGTAATTTAATAACTCCAGAATTGTTGCAGTGTCTTCGAAAATATGAAACACCGTGTGAGGCTATGCTTGCAAGAAGAAGGAAGGCATTTTCAGCACCTCTTGTAAATGTGTATAAACTGTAGAGTGTTGAACATTTGGCAACTTTGAATTTAATTTGTTTACAGACTGAATTGAGGTTAGAGGTTATGTTCACCTAACCTGCAATTTAAGTGGTGTCTCCATTAACACAAACGTTAACGCTAATTTTATTTTATTAATTTTGTTCTAAATACTCTCCATTGTAATTTTAATTTTCTCTTTATTAAATTTAGTAGGTTTCCTTGCAAGACTGCGTTTTTTAATTTAATCGTCAATAACGTCATTGACAAGAATCAAGAAGAATGAAATATAGTTTTCTGGTGTTATAATACACATGACTTCAAAATTCCAAAGGTATCTTTGATGGAGTTACTTTTTGCTGATACTATAGTTATGCTTAGTACTACAAGAACATAGTTAATAAGAATTGATATTAACAATAGCAAAGAAATTGGCCCCTGATTCTGCAGTTTTGCCATAAAATTCACTATGATCTATAACTTAAAATTTGGTGATAAATATCCCACAACTTGCACTGCATCGCTTTCACGAATTTCCACTGTCAGTTCTTTTAATACGATTCTTTTTCTTTGAAGAGTATTTGCACTTAACACTAATGGTGGTACAATGCTAGCATGCTAGAGCAATAGCCAGACAATATAAAAACTTTCTTTTACTGACAATTTGGTGAAGAGCATATCTGCGGCCAACGTTGTTGGTTTGGTCTTGCTACAGGGCGACAGAAGATGACAGTTTAGCTGTCGAAATAGCTATTTAATGGTTGTTAAATATTTGTGTGGTTATGAGTTTTTAACGAATTGTGTCTGATTCAAACCACAGGCTTCAGCAGTGTTGTATATGAGTATTTATATTCTGCAGTTACCTTAGCTATTACTATCCACATCCGTCTTCATGTTTTAGCTTTTCTTTCTTTGACAAGCTGCTTTTTGGCCTGGTATAATTCAATCAACTGCTATGTGTCGGTCGAAGCTGCTACCTCGCAATTGCTAATGTTATCTGGTAAATTAACTCAATTTAGCATTATCATTGTAGTCTGGTATTCTCAGAAGCAAAAAACAATTTCCCATGATTTTCACCAACTGTCCTGCTTCTAACATCCCAAGTGGCAGTCGATGTTGTAAACCAACTTAGACTTTTCTTATTCCTCCTCAGCAAGTGGAGCAAAATTGAGCAGCTATAAGCAGTTTAGAGCAACGTACTCTACTCAAACAAACAGAACGTGAACAAATGCTCGACGGCAAACGAATGCATTTATTAACTCTAATCAGCTTGGAGTAGACAAACCAACGAACCTATTGTTATCTTGTATGTATTGTCATATGTTTAACTAATGTTTGTTTCTTTGTAACTTTATAATTGCAAATAAAACATCAATAAGGTCTTTCTCTAGTATGTGTCTTCATGTGCCTCGATATTTTGCTTTTCTCTGCTGCTTTATACTCACAAAAAGAACATGGATAAGGTTTCTCGCCTGTATGTGTCCTTATATGGTTAACTAAGTTACCTTTCTGTGCAGTTTTAAATTGCAAATTGAACATGAATAAGGTTTTTCACCCGTATGTACTTTCATATGATTAACTACGTAACGTTTACTTATTGTCTTATATTCGCAATAGGAACATTTATGAGGTTTCTCTCCTGTATGTGTCTTCATGTGCATCACTAAACTACCTTTATCTGCCGATTTATACTCACAAATAGAACATAAATAAGGTTTTTCCCCTGTATGTATCCTCATATGTTTAACTAAGTAACCTTTCTGTGCAGTTCTAAATTGGCAAGTTGAACATGAGTAAGGTTTTTCACCAGTATGTACCTTCAAATGATTAACTAAGTAACGTTTCCTTGCTGTCCTATATTTGCAAAAGGAACATTTATGAGGTTTCTCTCCTGTATGTCTCTTCATGTGCATCATTAAAGTACCTTTCTCTGCTGATTTATACTCACAAATAGAACAGAAATAAGGTTTTTCACCTGTATGTGTCCTCATATGAATAACTAACGTATCTTTCCTTGCCACTTTATACTCACAAATAAAACATGAATAAGGTTGTTCGCCTGTATGTGTCCTCAAATGGTTCACTAAGCATCCTTTCTGTGCTGTTTTATATTCGCAAATGGAACAGGAATAAGGTTTTTCTTTGTATGTGTCCTCATATGGATAATTAACTTATCTTTCCTTGCCGCTTTATACTCACAATTAAAACATGAATAAGGTTTCACGCCTGTATGTGTCCTCGAATGGTTCACTAAGAGTTGTTTTCGTGTGCTTTATAATTGCAAATAGAACATGAATAAGGTTTTTCGCCTGTATGTTTCCGCATGTGGATAGCTAAAATTCCTTTCCTTGCCACTTTATATTTGCAAATTGAACATGAATAATGTCTTTCACCTGGATGTGTCGTCATGTGCTGTACTAAAGAACGTTTATCTGCTGCTTTATAATCGCAAATAGAACATGAATAAGGTTTTTCGCCTGTATGTGACCTCATGTGGATAGCTAAATTGTTTTTCTGGACTGTGTTAAATTTGCAAATTGAACATGAATAAGGTTTTTCACCTGTATGTGTCCTCATATGCCTAACTAAATTATGTTTCCAGGTTGCCTTGTAGTCACAAATAGAACATAAGTGAAATTGTATTTCACGAGTCTTCGTATGTTTGAGAAATTACTCTGATCTTCTGCTGCGCATCCAGAGATCTTGCA
>CALNHX010006333.1:0-91341 GCA_940337035.1 Agriotes lineatus
TTAATTAAGTCGTAGGTTTGCCGCCCTTTTTTGTGTATTTCGCGGTCTTTTGTGTATAATTTCGGGGGCAAAAGTAATGCTTTTTTAGAGAAACCAGGTAATGGAACTCATTTCGCTTTTGTTTATTAACGTCATTTATGTCAACGTGACAAATTTATAGCCAATGACAACTAGTTTAGAAAACAATTGAAAAACGTTTTGGGCGCTGCTAAAATTCAAGTATAAAAACAAATTGGGTAAATTTTAACGTCACTCCGAAACTAATACGGTTGTCGGTTTGACCCCCAAATTAATAGTGTAGAACCTGTCGGATTAAGGTTTAAATTTAAAAAAATCCGAAGTTATTTGCGATACAAATTAAATAACCAAAGTTAAACCCTATTTGTAACACTGTGTAAATTTTTGTGTTTCAATTAAACAAGTTCGAAAAGCATTACAATTTTTATTTCAAGAATTTGTGAATGTGGGGGTATGTAAGTGAAAGACAAATAAAGCTAATTAACTGACATGCATTGTAAGCGGGATTTGGTAGTTCCTCGACATTGTGGAAGAGGTACCAGCAGCAGATAGACGATCAACAGAAACTCAGATTACGATCACTTGCCATTTTATCAACCGACCCAAATTCAAAGATGAGCAACGAGATTTGCAATTAGCAGCAGCGAAGCGCGTTTGGACAGTAAGGTGCTTTAGGCAGTAGCATAGAACACGGTAGGTGAAACATTTTTTTATGTAATTCTATTATCTCCCGGAATCGTGAAGTGTTTGTAGTGAAACATTGTTAATGGCTCCATTTAAGACGAAAAATTCAGAGTAATTAACGTTATTAGTACGTAAATCTTTTGATCTTTTTTTAAACCTCTATGAACCGACGATGTAAATACAAAATAGTTGTTTGTTATTAGAGAATACGAACAATTCTTACTAAATTTGTTATATATGAACCCTGAAATACAAAATGTTACATATTGATAGTCATGCTAAACCATCATAGCTTTGTTGTAAAATAAGTAAGATGTGCTTGTGATATCTTGATTAACAAAGCATTGCCCTATTTTCTTGGGCATTTACAATCTGGTAAGGCAAGTATAGCCCTTATTTTATGTATAGCACGAAGATCTTCGGTATTTAATTTTGTGCAGTTATTATCCGTAGATTTATTATTATATATACTTCTGGTTGGGTTGGTCTCCCTGTTGCACTGCGGCCTAAAAGACCTATTGTGCACTTCCCAGTGCTGCACCTTGCCTCACAGAGGTATTCCGATGCCCTCAAAAAAGCTTACTAGTGCGTTTAGTGAGGTGTTTATCAGCTGTTCGGGTTCGATTGTTGTTTCCCCAAAGTGTTTATGTCGCAGAGTTACGAGTTCCTCGCACTCGCATATCCAGTGGATTGGAGTCTCGTCCTCCTCTTCATAGAATCTACAGTCTGTGTTTGTTGCCACTCATATTGTGTGCATATGTTTGTTCATATAACAGTGTCCTCTAGTTATTCTTGTTATGTGTTTTATTTTCTCCCTTCCATTTTCCAGGAGTGCCAGTGTCACTTTCTTGGATGGTTCCCCTATGAATTTTCTAGAGTGCCTTGCTTTAGGGTAGTCGTACCAGAATTTGCAATATTTATCTCGTAACCAGCTTCTAGTTTGCTCCCTGATCATGCTATATGCTATGTTACAGGGAGGCTCTGGTCCTATCAGGCTAAGTTTGTTGTGTTCTCCCAGTTGAACCAGTTTTCTGTGGCATTCGTATACCAGTTCTGAGTTGAACTGGTTGGATGACAGCGCTTTTAAAGCTGCTTGGCTTTCCGTCAGAATATGTATTCTCCTACCTTTGTAGGATCTCTGCACAATTAATTGGGCGCAGGTTAGAATTACTGTTACATCGGTATCCGTAGATACAAGTTTCGTTAATAATTGTGTGATAATAAAAGTATAAGAAAGATATTTACGGCAATGTATTACAGGAATCGAAGCGCCTTTGAATAACTGTAAGCAGGTATTCATTCTTTTGTGAACTAGTATTTCCATACCGCCCATATTATTATCTTCATTACTTCTGCCAAACATTCTTCGACATCACAACACCAAAGAACCAAAAGACAGAGACACTCTAAATGAAGATTAACCAAATATTTCGAGTGTATCAGTTCGTCGACAATCTGCCATTTTTATAATCAATTTTTCATAAGTATATGAAAATATTGGAAATATGAGTGTTTCTAATAAACGAATACTTGTATTCTGTGTTATTTCTATACCTTTTCGTATCTTCTGCTTGTTAGATATTGTTAGTTTAACCGTTTGTATAAGGTAAGACGTTAGCATCACACAAATTAAATGTAAAACGCAATTCGTGTGTTTGAATTTGCACGTAGCCAACTCCAATCACATTTGTACGTAAGTATGTACGTATCAGTACTATCACAGTCTAGATAGTTTATAGACTGTGGTACTATCCAGTTCTATCAAGCCGCACTAAAGGATACTGTCGGCAGACAGCCCTCCAGAAGGATATAAAAGTATAATATTCTGCCTATGAAGAAGAATTACATTGACTCCAGATCCCCAGCTTCACCAACTCTTGGGCCTCAAGAGGGGCTTAATTTTAGACACCTACAAGAACAACCCGGAGCTCTGCTAGTCTGAAACGGCCCTCCAGCCTCGCTGTCGCCGAAGCCAACCTTGCCTGATCTAGCAAAGTCCAGTCCAGAAATTACGGTCCCAAACCTCGTCTTAGAAACCTGACCTGCCTAATCACACCTAATTGGTAATCGGTAATGAGCTTTTTTAAATACCTACCCTCTCGCCAAACTGCCATCGGGTTCAACGAGAAACACACTATATGTCTCTACAGCTCTTTGCAGCTCTCCTCCCATCTCCATCGCCGTAGTAAAGACACCTCTTGGCCACAGGCCGTAGTAAAGACACCTCTTGTCCCAGCCTGCTCTTGAGAGTGTTATGCTCTCCAGACTTATTCGTAAGATTTGCTCCCCTGTTCCTTTTCATTTTGCGTATACCATTTGTTCTTCAAGAATCTAATTTTCTGGGTACGTTCTGTATGTGTTCAAATTCTATAGTGGTGATATGCGATGTTAAGAAAGTTAGTCTGTAGTTGTCGCCTCTTTATTATTTTTTAAGAAGCGGGATGAACAGTGATTTCGTCTATTTTTCAGGCCATTTACATGCCCGACAGATTTGATTACATAGTTTGTTGAGAGGTTTAACTACCTGTTCCTCCATGGTCATTACTTCACATGGTATTTGCTCACTTCCAACTGCTTTTTAGGCTGAAATGTTTTAACATTTTTCAATTTTGTTGAACCCTGCCATATAACGTTTTATATATGCTTTTAGTCACTTAGATTAATTTATTTGCTATTTCCAGTTTTTATAATTTCCCTATTCTTTTTCGTTTTACTATTTTATCTGCAACTCTTCTTTTTTTTCGCTTTTCTTCTCTATTGTCTTTGTTAGTATAATTATATTGTTTCCTTGAATTTCCTTTTAGAACAACGCTTCCAGCTATTCTAATTGTTCTTCGATATCTGATCTTGCTCTACCTTTTATGATTCTCTTGTATAACTTAAATGTTACAATGCCTAAGCAAATTACTCTATAGTTGTTACAATTTGTTTCTTCTTTTCCTTTATGAATTAGCTCTATTAATTTTTTCCATTCTTTAGGTATTTTATTAGTCTTCCAAGATTCTCCGAATATCTTCAGTAACCATTTTTATTCTCTTCTCCCGCCCGTTTTATTAATTCTGGGTCTATATCGTCTGCTTCTTGTTACGTGACCCTGGCAGTTAACTAGGCAGCCGATTTCTCCACCGAAGCTGGTCGTGGGTTAAACGAAGAACTCTGATTTTAAACTATGAAATAAATATGGGCGCCAAGTAGCAACTAACCCAGCCACTTTGCTAAACAAATGAGGTATACGTCGAAAGGCGCTACTAAACCATTCCCTGAAAAAGAGATAAAACGGAAAGGGCACAAATAGAATTCTCAGGCATAAATACGATGCATTTGATCCAAAACTCACAAGCGCAAGAACATTCTTGTGTTATTAATAATCAAGAGATAGGTCGTATAGACCCCAAGTACTTGGTTTCGGATTAAGCCTATTAAATTCCCCCGGGAATACGCTTAAAAATTAATTCAAATAATCGGGTTTAATTCGTCGGGTAGATAGAATTATTAACGCAATATCTTAAAAATAGGGGGAATAATTAAGCATACTTTAACCGAACTAATCGGTCACCAACTTGAGGTAAAAGCCCAAACATTGAATTTCAAAATTAATTACGGAATTGTTTCACAAAATCCAAAAATTAAAGCCGCGGTGATGGTACATAAGACGCATTCATTGCAGATTTGGCATTGACAGATTGTTGTAAATAATCAGTGATTTGAATAATTCCGAATGATTTTTCTAAATACTTAGGTAAGTTCTAGGATATACCATATTTATCTAAATGCGAAGAAAATCTGGTATTCGACAAATACATTTAAATTAACGCGAACCAAGTTGCAAAGAATTCCATCTTGAAGGTTATGTCGAGCTCGCAGGCTATATCGTAGCCGAATTCCTTAACGGAGGGTAATAGGTTACTTAAAAACAGACCTGTTGCTAGTCACCAAATAGAAAACAGACGCAGCTGGCGAAACCATGTCAATAAGTCGCAAGGAAATCCAGGTGACTGTGCAAAGTTTTAACGGCTATTCTACATTACAACCATCGGCTGCAGGTAACATATAGCGCGGCGATGTGACCCAAGAATAGACTGATATCGGGCATTTTGCAGAAACGGAGTCTCCATACACAAATCGTCCAAAGCGAGAAAGGGGCATAGCTCATACGACAAAATTCTTTTCGCCAGTAACTAAAAGGAGCTGAAAATTTGGTCGCTTAGAAACGAAACAAATAATGCAAAAGAAAGCTAGGGCCTACCGTTGAGATATTCTGCTCCGTTTTCCAATGTTGTTAACAAGCTGCTGTCGGTAAAATTCCAGAAAATGCCTGATTTTGAGAAAACCACAAATAATATTTTCTTCAGGAACCTTATCCAATTTCCATAACCAAAGTCGTAATACATTTCTCATGCAAGCGAAAATTCCACATAAATGGAACGTTAGACATCACAAGTCTATTTCACATAGCAATCCTTACTGCACCAGCACAAATAAGCAAATGGCCGAGAAGATAAACACTTTGCCAAAAATTTAAAAAAACATTGAGAATTTAGAATAGACAACCAAGCTGCCTAGGAGTGTGAAGTGTTATAAAACTATTAAAACTATTTAGGAATAATACATTAAGATATGACTTATTGTTTTAATTATATTGATTGATCAGTGATAGGGCGATTAATTACGTAGATTTGTATAAATGATTTTTAACCCCGAAACATCCTCTAGCTCTTCCTGTCTTAATTTTTTTTGGTTCTCTTCTAGTTTCTTCCTAGTAAATTCTTCTATTTGCTCTTCATCTGGATCTATGTTTTTATGCTCTTTTCTTATGTGAATTTCTCTCTCGTGCCTTCGAAACATTTTCATGTAGTGCTATTTCCATGTATTTACTATCAGTGTGCTGTCTTTGTTTTTTATGCATGATAAGTCTTTCCTTCTTTTTTTAAATTCTATTCCAAAAATGTCCATTATTAATCTTGATTTATTTCTTCCCAGCTTTTCTTCTTTCCTTTTAACTAATTCTTATGCTCTATTTCTTAATCTATTATATTCTATGTTATCCTGTGTTAGGTTTTCTTGTCCCACAAAATTTGTTTCTTTTACGTGTTTTCTTGTTTTATTTTTTTTGCATATCTTCACTTAAAATTTTCTTGAATTTTATCCACATTTATGCAAATTCCAATTTTTAAAATTATATATTGTACTGACAGCTCAAATGATATTCTTATAAATTGCTTTATTTAATTGAAACTTTAAAATTCTATTTTAATAATAACGCCGGTATTGCTTTGAGACTCTTATCAGGGGTAGTTCATTAATCTAGTTGCTTCTTAGTTGCTATTTTATTTTTGATTATGAATTTGAACTGATTAATAACATGCGCTGTCACCTTTTACTTCAAACAGTGCTCTGCGACACTTTCAATCAAATATTACAAATATAAATCCTTTCCAACTCTTTGTGACTCAATATTATATAATAAGTATATAATTATAGTTCAGTATACTTCTCTAATTGCTTTTTATTTAAGATTACTTTAATATAACTAATTATAAACCCACCTAGACTGTTTTCACTCTTAACAACTCCAAATCACCTTAAGACGATAGTCTTCCTTACATCCACCACTCGGACTCCCACACAGTTCAGCCACGACGCACTCCACGAACAATCAGCCACCAACTCGCAGAACCTTAGGATGCTTGTAGAAATGGTTCCTTTTCTACACCTACGCCTCTGTTACTCTTGCAGCTTACCTTTTTCCAACGTCCCCACGGTAAGTATGATTCCACATATGAATGTAAATTAATCTTCTCATTTCTTGGTTCCTATTCCATCCATCCACGCCGTCAGCAGCCAACAGATTCTCCGACATCCAGTAGATCCCCGGTCAATGTCTGTCAATTGGTCCTTACGTCCTCAGAAATCCCAGAAGAACTCCAGCAATCAGTGACCCTCCAATTAACGTAACTTCTTATAAATTGTAGTATTAAAATTAACTCAATTACATCCAATTCTTATTAATCCAGCTTCTTATTCTTGTTAGTATCTAGTTAAACCATATTCCAACATCTCTTGAGTAACTATTATATTCTTCTTTTAATTTTTTATTTGCTTTCACCTCGTAGATTTAAGTATAACCCTTTTATGTAGTCGAAATACATTTTAAATAAACAGGGCTAAATTTCTATTTTATTTTCACAAAAAATACCAAATTACATGTTGTTTTCTAATCTGTAATTTTTTCAATAATAATAACAAAATTTTATTTCTATGCTAAGTTACAATTATTTATGCCATCTTTAACTTTAGCTTATCTGCACTATACTATATTAATATTATAACAAGCAATCCAGTGAGACAAATGTTTCATTTAAAAAAACAAAAAAGACCGTTTTGCAAATAGAACGCGTATTAAATAAAAACTGTGCCCAGACCTGGAAGGTGTCAAAGTGGTTGCCTAACCGATCGACGTTTTAAGGCGCAGAGGGTCGCAGCTCCGTTTGGCTGCTGAAACATTTTTATTTAATACGCGTTCTATTTGAAAAACGGTCTTTTTGTGATTTCTCGAAAACCGGAAGTGTCACGTTACTGAAATTCGGTTCCTGACCTGACATGACCATTCCAAACATATAACTTTAATAACTTTTTTCTCTATCTCTTACGGTTTGACTGCTGAAACAGCGTCCCGGACGGACGGACAGACGAGTCTACAGCGTCCCGGACGGACTGATGACAAGTCTATTAGATAAAGGATATTCCTATTTCTTTATCTTTTAGGATCTAATGCTTCCCGTAGCTCACATTATAAGACTCTGACATGTTTTCTTCTTCAACAAATTCATGAAGCATATACTTGTGGTAAATTTTAAATTCTTGATTATATTGGTACTAACTTAGTTATTCTGGTATCTTTTTTCTTCAGTTGCTACTACCCCTACTCCATATTTTGCGCGTCTTGTTAAAAATTAACAGAATTACGCGTGCATCATAGATGACGATTTACTGACTTTAGAAAAGTGTTCTATACGGTCACGTTTTAGGCAATTGTAAGGGCAATGAAAAATGCGCACGTAAGTCGTACGTCCTACAGAGAATAAATACCAAGGTTGCGCTGAAACTTGTTAGTTTTTAAAAGACCGTTGCATTTTTTAATAAAAAATCTTTATTGTTTACCAAAATACTCTCCATTCAGACTAATACACTTGTGAATTCTTCGAAACCACTGTTTAAAGCATTCGGAAAATTCATTTTCTGAAATGTCCTTAAAAAATTTTAAAATTCTGTAACTGCCGCATCTGCGCTGGAAAATCTTTTACCTCGCATCATTGTTTTAACAGTTGAAATCAAAAAAAGGTCGCACGGCACCAGATCTGGGCTATACAGAGGATGAGTTACCAATTGAACTCCCGAATCTATAAAAAAATCCAATGTTCTGTCAGCAGTGTGGGAGGATGCCTTGTCATGCTGGACTAAGATGTTCGGCAAACCGGTCCTTTGGCGACCTGTCTGTAATTTTCCAAACATCTGTGGTAAAGCCACTTTGCAGTACCATTCAGAATTAACAGTTCCCGGATCTTCAAGTGGAATAACAGCAACAGGACCACTTCGGAGGCAAAAAACAGCAATCTGTTCGAATACCCAAACACTAGACTGCTGTTTAGTTTCAGGGTCGTAACTGTATACCCAAGATTCGTCACCTGTTACAGTGTATGCCACTTGCTTGGAAGCTCCTCCGTCATATTTTTGCAACATAGATTTAAACCAGTCTACTCGATCCTGTTTTTGACTTTCTGAGGGCAAATGCGGTATCCAACGGCTTGCTAGCTTTCTTACCCCAAGATTTTTATGCAAAATGGTATTCACCGCCGCGGATCCAATCTTCACTTCCTCCTGAATCTCCCTATAAATAATATTTCGATTGCACTGAATCAAGCTTGCCACACTCATCAACATTTTCTAAACAGGCAGCTTCTGTAGGTCTTCCAGGTCTTGCTTCGTCTTCTAGCAGTTCTCGCCCTCGTCGAAATTCGCGGAACCAATGACTATAAGCGGATAATGAAGAGGCAGGATCGCCAAAAGCGGCTATCAAACTTTCATAGCTTTGCTGGTATCCTAACTGTCTTTTATAGTCATAGAAAATCATAGCTCTAAAGGCAGTTCAATGCTCATTTTAACTGAATTAAAAACGGAAAACTACTTAACATACAAAATTAACTACGTTTCACAAGGAAACGTTTGACAATTGTGGGTAACGAACGTCAACTAATGCGACATTCAATTGTTGCAATTGTTTCTAGCCAATTGAGCTTCCATGGCCTGCTACTAACTATTAACAGAGCATCCCTCGTAATCGAGACACACTAAAATAAGAATAAATTAAGATACAACCAGTTGAAGGTAAAGAAAGGTGCTATTCACGGAGATGTATTTAAAAACTTCCGTTGGAAATATAAGGCAATAACTTCAATCTCGGCGATGATATCATCATATTCGTCCAGAACCCAGAACAGAAGAGAAATAAAAGAAATGCTGGAAGAATTGCAAGTAGATGCAAAGGAACTGGTTTCAGAAATGAACATCGCCGGCACCAATTGAATCTGCAGATGTATACTCAACTAATATAAAGTCTATAGAAAAATACAAGACCATTTTGCTGAAAGTGCAAGGCCATTGGAAAGCTCACTGAAGGATCACAAAAGCAGTGAATTGATAGATTTGGTATATAGGATGAGACAGATCATGTTGTCAGTTCATAACTGTATAAATGACCAGATAGAAACCATGGAGACGACAACAACAGCGTGATCACAAAAACATAAGAAAATGACAAGAGGTTTAGGTCAGAGAATAGAGCTAAATAAAGAAGAAGGAAAAGAATCTTGACTGAAAATGAAATCCAGAAATATAAACGACACTACCCACTTTTGTTGTTAATAATTTACATTGCTTAATAAAACCTCATTATAATTGTAACTGTAAATTTCAATATAAACAAACAAAAAAATAAGAAATTGAAAAAACATTCAGTTATGACGATTTTAATTTGAAATTTGAAATTTCTAAGCTGGACTGCTTGGAACGTGAGTAGCAGTTTAAAAACTATAATCAACTTTTAATTATGTATAGATACTTACCTAACCATGTGGAGAATAAATTATACAAACAAACTCTCAGTGCTACGATTGACGTGTAACAAGGAAGTCTTGCAAATTATTTCGGTGAAATAATAACTATAATAACAATACTAATTACGACCAGGATATTGCTTTTTACCCTTGAAGAGTGGCGCAGGTCCCAGAGCGAGCAAATGTGTCATGTTAATGTTTTTAATTGGACAATAAGAACCGTTAGTTCTCAAATTACCTGACAAACAAATTTTCTTAGCTGTTTTCTCTTGTATTATTACACTTACAATTTACAATTCAGTCGCCAGCAACGGACCTTCAGGGTTAAGCCATTTTCATTTTATGAGTGGTCCTTGTTTACTTGGGTTTTAATTATTTACCTTATTTTACGGCAAAATTAACATCGTTATTGAAAGCTTAAAATATTGGCAGGCCTGACGGAAGCTGTAGGCCACAAAATTAATGTACCTGTCCGCCGAAATCACAGCTCTATAAATTCTGATTAGCGCACAAAACCTCAAGAAACCGTAAATGTAAATCCGAGCAATCCAATTACGTCTTTTTTCCATTTTTGCCGCTGCGCTGTAGAAATTCAGATTTCACACGGCAACAATACTTGAGGCCTTGGCCCAATAATTCGAATTTATAAAACCATTAGCCGTTCGATTTATGCACATCAGCGTCGTGATCGACCAAGGCCAGTCGGATGCACTTAGCGTCGTGTCGCGTCGGGGCGAACTTGACTTTTCCCCGTTTCGCGCCTTTTCCGTCACGCGCCGCACACATCGCTGGTCAATCGGTAATTACTTATTGGAGCAATTACGGCTTTTTGCTAGAACTAAGTGGGTTCTTTGCCGTCTAACGGTTCTCGAGGTGTCCATCAGCGATGCATGCACGAAACGTCCGTTCATCGTTCAGTGATTTCGTGACATTGCCTCGCGGCGAGAAAGCAAATCAGCCTTAAAAACCATAAACAGTTGACTAATTATTGCATGTTCTATAAAACGGGATGCAATAACCAAAGACTGTGGTATGACCATCCCCAATTTTAATTACCCCAGTCCTGCATGTTGAATAGATGCAAGTGGTAGTGAAGTGAACGTCCTTCGCCCAGCGTGGCTCGATTCGAAGGTTTCTGCAATTAAAATGTTCCACCGACGTAATTGCATGTTAATATGCTGCTTTGCATTTATATGGGCATAGCTCGTGCTAAGCTCATTGTTCTGGCTTCTGGGAATGGGTATTAGCCGCTTTTTTGTCGGGAAGCTCTTCAGGTAATTACTGGCATTGGCAACAAAAAATAAGATAATAACTTATTTCTGCTAAGACAGGTAATATTTCTACGTTGTCTATAGTATAATAAAAAATAAAGAACACCAGTCATAAAAGTAGCAACGGAATGGGAATGGGAAACCAAGATGGTAACTTATAATGCAGGTTTTCCATCAAACGCTCCCTACCAAGTCGAGCGACTGTGATCGTGATAGGAAAGAAAGCACAAACTTGTTTATTAGAGAGCTAAGGTGGTTACGTGAAGCATCTTTTTAGTAAACCTTTTGTGGTTTGGAACTTATTACTACCGTAACCGCTACTGCTTTATTCTTATATATGGCTTTAACGAGTCATATTAGTTTTTTTGTTGCTATTAATTGTTGTACAGAAGTATGGTAACCCTTGGTTTTCTACCATATTACATTGTATGTTATCCTTTATTTAATTTCTGATGATTTTCCCATAGTCTGTTAGGGGAAAAAATAGACGTATTTCGAGCCGAAATCTTTTGACGGATTTTTCTAATTGACAGCACCGTCGTTCTGATTTTGTCCGCCTTTGTATGGGTAAGCGCGCTTCCTCGCCTTCGCAAGTTGCTGGCGATTTCCTAGCATTAGATCCCGATGTCTGCCAATGCTTAGATGATGTCCTCTATCAGCCCAATTTCGACCGTTAGGGGTACGTTGGAAAGTGGTCATTTGAGCCTGCTTTCTTATTATTGCCGAATGGGTTTAACGTTTCAGGGTATTTCTAGCTGTTTTGATGAATGTTCCCGTACCGAGCTGTCTGTTTTCATCCGTCCATGATTCGATGCGATCTGTTTCGTTGTGTACCGGCTATGTCCCGTAACGAGATGTTTGAATCGTTCCATTCAGTCATGTCCTCGTCCCATATCTTACACGTGCTGTCAGGGTCCGGTCAAGTCACGTTCGAGAGACTGCCTTGACCTATTTCGGCGTGTACTTTGCTCATCACAAAGAGTTAGTAATCTTTTTTCACCAGAAAGTATAAATCTGTTCAGGGAACTCTGTATTGGACGTAGCTATGTTATTAATTTTATGAATTCAATTGCTGGGTCCGTAGGTCAGCGGTTTCGAGTGAATTCTTTCAGGGTTCTTCGAATTCTACCTTTTCGTATTGTGTGATAATAATTTGTCTTTGTTCTCGTTGTTCTTTCATTTTGTATTGTGCCGATGCCTCCCATAGGTTACCTCATCAAAGTTTAAGTCGCTGTAGTAATATATACTTTGTCCATTTAACGTAATTATTATTGTATTTATACATTTAAGTGCTATATTCTAGATATTATGCTTATTGGGTGCACCCGGCGCACTATTCAGGTGCCATATTATGGAATATTACACATTTGACAATCATTATGTGTGTTGGCGCAAAGTTCTTGCATAACTACTAAAATCTCTTTTTCTTTGAAATTGTTTACGTAGCACTTTGCTCTGCTTTTAATTCACTTGGTTTCAATTGCACTTATTTACATGAGTTTATTTAGCACTGTATCACTGTCTTCCGATAGGTTGTTCTTTGCAATCTTTACTTCCTCCTACTGCTTTGCTTCACCTTTCCGTTACCTTGCCGTTGATGGCTTATAAACCTTTAATACTTACAACGCTCGTACAATTTCTGTACTTTACAAAACATCTAGTATTATATTAAAACTAGCAACCAGTGAGACAAATGTCTCATTTAATAACTTTTTTCTCTATCTCTTACGGTTTGGCTGCTGAAACAGCGTCTCGGACTGACAGAAATCACGTGATTTCTCGAAAACCGGAAGTGTCACGTGACTGAAATTCGGTTCCTGACCTGACATGACCATTCCAAACCTATAACTTCAATAACTTTTTTTTCTATCTCTTACGGTTTGGCTGCTGAAACAGCGTCCCGGACAGACAAGTCTATTAGATATAGGATTTATATGATTCTTTGAGGTTATTCAACTCAACCCTGTCAGCTACATAATTCAAGCTGCATTTGCCATTCCAAACATTAATTATGACTGAAACTCTGAACGTACTCCGTCTGATTTCTATCTTATCTCATGCCAAACTTTCTTACTCAAATTATGATTGCTACTGCTCATATCAAGTGCATTTTTTTAGTGTAAAATTACTGAATCTGTTGCAGTAGATAAATAAAATAGTTAATTGTGTGCCCATTTTTTAACTTATTCGTTCTTGTGTTAACTAGACAATCAGAATTGCTGTGGGTAGTAAACCATTACAATATGTGCTTCTCTTTATTCATCTGGTAACTCTTCTTTGTTAGCCGTCCGTTGCAACATATTCTTGAACCTTGGGAATAGTATTTTCGATTTGTACATAACCATGTTTTTTGTTCAGAAATGACTTTTAGCCTTTCCTAATCAAGGCCGCTGAAGAGTCACATCCTGTCTTCACAAAACATTGCGGATTTAGACGCAAAGGCAAATAAACATTCCTGGCTCTGAACAGCATAAAGCCAAAAATTAATGACATTAACAAAGATCATTAACAGTGTTGCAAATACAGAAACGCCAAAAATCTGCGACGCAGAAGGCAACAAAAAATCACTACGTTAATATTTTTCCCATAGCTGGAAAGTATGTACTAGGCCGGTTTACAACACCATCAAGAAAATGAAGAGCCTGGACATCTTGGTTAATTAGCCAGATACGGTAGCCTGAAACCGGAAAGTGCTGAGTAGAAGGTTGGACAAGGTGCGGAGGAAGACATTGTAGGAATAGCTCAAAGAAACTGTAAATGACAAGGACTGATTTAGTTCTGCAGGAAAAAACAGCTTGTCATAACCAACACTTGGTACAAATTGCTTTCTCGAAAACTATATACATGGAGGGCACCGGCAGGCAGGCCTGAATACCTAAAGAGAAACGAGATAGATCACACGTCAACTTTCCGAATATAGTCCTCTTATTGGGCGCCTTCGGAATAAACTTCGGGGGGTCTCTTCAAAACAACCAACGAAGAAGTACTACTTAGCCACACTTCCTAACAAAAAACTAAAGATCTAATAGGTAAAGCAGTAAGTACTGAATTCCAAACATCGGACCATCTGAGATGCAAACAGCAAATCTCTGGGAACCACTGAAAAGTGTCAGCGATATGCAACTAAATAGAGAAAAAGGCTTGAATGACAGGGGAAATTCTCGACGTGATGGGCACGAGAAATTCGCGAAGTTCAGAGACCGAAAACGTACCGATCTATCCACCACAACATCCGAGAAAAGACAAAAAAAGAAAAAACCCTATAGGAGCAGAAATATAGGAAATTAGAAGAGCTCAATGACATATACAATGCCTTCAACGTCCATAAAAATATCAATGAGCCTATCACCAGGAGCAGACAAAGAAGAATTGGAAACATCATTGACGATCGTGGTAATGTGACACTAGAAGTCTAAGATAAGATCAAGGTTTGGCAAAAATACATTGAAGAGCTTTTCAAGAACGACGTGTCCCAAGACACCAAACAACAAGATCTATAATACAGGGACCATATCTAAGAACTGGTGTACGTCTACTTTTGTAACCCTTCCGAAGAAAATCTGTGTAGACTTTAGGACTATCAGTCTCATGCTCTAGGATGTCTCTCAAAGTAATCTATGGCAGCCAATACAAGTGCAAAATGCAATTTGACTTTCGTAGAGGTCTAGGTACCACAGAACCCCAGTCTGCTGTACAAATGTTTATTCAGCGGACGTCAGCTGTAACGTGTATGCTTTGTGGATTACATCAAAGCTGACTGCTTTAACTGTTGCCGAATCGGAATAACGGTCAATGTAGTCAGAAACACCGAGATAGATGAAAGGAACATAATTTGTTATCACCAACTTGCACTGGGGAATAGAAGGCTGTAGTGCGTATCGACGGCCAACTATCGCAACCCGAAAAAAATAATGTGATGAATAAGACAATGTTGTGTTATCACCGTTACGCTCTAATCTGTATTTACAACAAATATTCAGGGAAGCACTAGAAGAAGTTCCCGCGAGTGATCCGTGAATCCATAGAAATAGAGAAACATCTAAATAATATAAACAGGAAAGATAGTTTTAAGCTTAGTCAAACGTGGACTCCTGTGATACACGATCTAAAGCATTACAACCACTGTGCGTCATACGGCCACGACCCAAGGATTACGTTGCACTCGAACGACTAATCAGTAGAGCCCTTTATAATACAAGCAGACGCATGTCGCACAAGTTGCATAACACTTTGCATCACAGTACTTTCGCGTTTACATGTTGGTGGCCATGATGCAACCAAAACATAACCCTACAACGTCAAACAGTTCACTCGTTGTGGGTTATATTCATTTTTGAATGAACTATTTACGGTCTTTTCTGTTTTTCAGATTTCAAAATCTTCGAGCGTGACCGGTTGTTCAGCCTCGAATTAGTACTATTAAACGTATAGACATTAACGTATCTTCATTTTCTGAAAAGTAACTAATTTTTTGAATTTGCCGCTTTTGTGATTTGTGATTCAATATGGCTGACAAGCATGCTCGTATTATAGAGTTGCTTTACTAATCAGCATTACGTCACTCCGCGCGCCTGGCACAAAAGACTATAAATAGCTCCACACCGACCTTCAGTTCTAGTGATACTTTCACTCTGATGATGCAAGCTGCAAGGTCTTGCGAAACGTTAGTGAATATGAATGCACAAACAGCAACAAGGCCAAATCTGCCTAAGTATCCTCGTTCCCAAGGTACCCAAACAACACGAGAGCATGGCCATCGGTTACTTGCTCGACTTCACAAGATGCAAGGCACTTTAATCTAGAGTATGCTGGGTGTTTATCCACAAATACTACGCGGTCTAAACCGAAATTCTATGTTAAGAAGAATCATAAATCGAGTAACCGCGAAAGCCTCAAACAGTATATGACATTTTTAACTTTTTGTGCAACAAAATTACTGCAAACAGTCATACAACTGTCAAATATGATCAAAATTATGACATTACATGCATTTACTTTTTTAGGTATTGTTTTCAAGGTCTCCGAATTGCAATTAAATTATGACAAATGCTTAGAAATTAAAAAAAAACGCAGTTTCCACTATTCTTAAAAGTTATTTGCAATTTTCTAAAAAAAATGTGATGTAAGACTAGACACGTTTGAGTTAATTGAATAGAAGAAGAAAATAACATTCAAACCATATAAAAATGTATGTGGTGCAATTTAGAAAAAAATCAATATGGCGCCGTATTTCTTAAAAAGCGAATGGATTCTCTCCATCAATGAGGGTACCGTAAGTGACTTAAGTAACGTAACCATTATTTAAGCAGACAAAATATGTTATTCTAGGTGACCGGTTTCAAAACCGAACATAACAAAAGCATGGTAAGTAAGTATATCACAAATCACAAAGTTAGTAGTAAAATTTAATTTAATTTTAAAAACAAGGTTGCCTAGATCAGAAATTTAAATTATACCAAAAGGTGCGGGGGGGGGGGGGGGCTGAACGTTATTTGACATAGTTACGTTAGACATATCATTTTCCTGAAATCGTCAAGAAAGCAAGTCATGTCAAGACTCAGTTTGATCTTGAACTAGTCGGTTTTGATACAGTGACTTTATAGGGGCTGTGTGGTCAATTTTGGTCATTTTTCTGATTGGCTGTTTAGATATCCGCCATCTTGAGGCGTTCACGAAATCACACATAGTCACAGAAAATTGCTTCTAAGTCCTTTATTATTGAAAGTAGCCCCAATATGAAGCGGAATGAAATAATCCTCATAAAATTCTACCGTCTTCTGTGTAAGCGAATGCCGAATTTTCGTTTGCATAAGTAAATGTCAACGAGTTAAAGTAAAATGCTTTTTGCGAAAATTGCGCATTAGCTCAAATCAAGAGCTATAGTAAACTATATAAATGTCTTAATGCCAAAGATTATTGCATCAAATTAAAGAGAATTTATGGGCTATGTAACACTGAATATTATATTCCCCCAAATTAACTGGTAGTATAAATACAACGGTTTGATTATGAATATTAAAAAAAACAATTTTTATTGAGTTTTTGTTCCTAGTCTCTGTGTCGACCAACGCAAACTGTTGTAAATCGTTTTCTATGTACAACAACACAATAAAGAAGATAATAAAGGACACATTGACTTATATTCCGATATTAGGTTGCTTGCTAACGAGGATTTTTAATCGCTGGCAGCGATTCTTTACGTTTCACATCGTCTCTTGCCGTTTAATTCTGTTTAAGTAATATTATTGACATTCTTGTAAAGTTAATATGTTACACTGCACATTTGACCACCTCACATTGCACAAATTTTCCCTATCGTGGGTATATAGCGCTCTGTCAGGCATCTCGGAACTTCACATATGTCCAGTCTGTATAAAATGACGTTTATGTCATAATTTAGCAGAGTGACGTTTGTCATACACTTCAGCGGGCCGTGCAGAGAACAATACCTAAGGGCGTGGCTGGTTGTAGCAAAGACGACTCATAATGGCTGCCTTTTTTTTTAATTGACCATACTGTCCTTATATAGCCACTGTAGGTTTTAAGATGTTTGCAAAACTAGTCAGCTTTACTTTACTTTACCTAGGTGACCGGTCACCTTCACCGTGCGCTTTAATGAGATAGAATTTTATTTTTACATTTTTAAAGAGAATTCAGAAAAATGTAATACATTACACAGCATGAAAGTGCCTATAGGTACTTCACTCGGAGGCTTTGAAGAAGTACTCGGATGCTTGGCGTCCTCGTATTCTTCAGCAAGCCTCATCTACAAAGTATCACTTTCATGCCTTCTAATGTAATATACTATTATTTGAAATCGACGTTAAATTACCTCGAAATCGTCATTAAAATACGAGAAATCGGCAGTAAAGTAATCCATTGTTTTATGACTTTTTTGTAGGTAGCGACGCGACAGATAAACGTCAACTGACGATAACATATCCTACAAGTGTTGGTTAAAATGTTGTAATTTCAAGATTTCTCGATTTCAATTAATAGCTATTTAAGTAACAAGGAATGTAATAAGAACCTATTAACATTTGAGGTAGTCAAGTACAAGCTAAGACGAAGTCGCGGCTTGTTGCCTGTCGAAAATGTTAATAGGCGGTACATTCCGAGTTATCTTATTATATTTTTCCCGCTGCTTATCGAAATTTTTCTAGATTTATGAAAAAATTGTTCGGTTTGTCACCTGTCACCAGGATTAGTTTTCGTGAGTCGTGTTACCTGTGAGTGTCACATGTCACATAAACACTTGCAATTTATAACCAAAACGTCTAAATCTGCATGTTGCTTTGCTAATTTTATTAGTCTGGGAACTTAATATAGTTATTTAAGATACAAGTGCAAAAAGGCATTCTTTATTGCACGAATAGGTCAAATAAAGCGTCTCTTAATTAGATAAGCGTCTATTATTCAATTCTTACATTGGGACAGCAAAGCGTGCCGCAAACATTGCGTTAATTCTTATAGATAAGCATCAGCTGATGGGCGCACTACTGTTACTAAACAACACCCATAACTGTACAAAATCAAAAGCAGTTTGACATATGAGTCCCACAAAGGGAACGTTTGTTCATAAAAATGCTCACATGATAATTTGGGCAAACACAGCAAAGCCCAAGTGAGGAAAGTGATTAGATCAAAAATGAGCGAGCGACGCACTTCGCGACAACAATTTAAGATGCAAAGGGTACGTTTTTAACGGTGCACAAGATTTCACATCAAGTTCGCGCACATGCAATTTTACCGCGACCAAACTGGCGTTGCCGCCTTACAGCACGTATGCCAAGAGTTCAGCAATTATTCACATGATTAAGCGCACAGCTCGCGCACGAGAAGTTAGTATGATTCAATGGTTAATTTTATTGGTGACGGCCCAAGAGATCGGCATGAGGTCCAGCTGGCAGGAAACAGGTTGCCTGTGGCAATTCATTCGCCGCTAAAACGGCCGACGTGTGAATGGTCTGGATGAGCCCAAAATGGCGACAAAGGCTGGCGCTTCAACAAACGCCGCTACGACGGCCAAACTAGCCCAAGTGATGTCCTACCTCAACGGAATCCTCGCACAACGAGCTAAAGGAAACACTCCCTTACGTGACGACGTAGAACCGGGCATGGAATTCCATCACACCTACGCCTTGGCGTAATAAGATCGCCGCTAACGACACACACACACCTCCCTTGTTCAATCGCTTGAGTTAAACTGCAGCTTAAGGCAAAACAATTTATCAAATACTTGCTGAAGCAGCACGAGACGGAAAAGGCTGACGCCCCCGCCAAAGGCGAGATCGCCGCACGAACACACACACTATCCGACCTCTTAGATCGACGGCTCTCGGCTCAATGGCCAAGCAAGAAGCGTTAGGACGCTCGCAGTGGCGTGAGCCAAAACGGCGTTACCACGTGACTCTCGACAGCCAATGGCGATGCGCCCAATAAAACAAATAAGTTCCGGTGACAAAGACAGCGCGAGGCGTCGCAGTCACACCAACAGCGTAAATTCTAGAAGGTTCGGAAATCCTGCGAGCGTTAACACCCGACTGTCAAAGTACCAACAAAGGGGTGCCCCGGATGACGAGAAATACTGCGCTTGAGGCCAAATATGTGCAAAATCATTATTATGAAATTAGGCGATGAAGCCAAATAAGTAACTAAAAGGGTTTAACATACGGGCACGCTGCCCTAAAGCCTAGGTGGCTAATTAAAATACAAAATGACCTGACAAGTTATTTAAGATACAAGTGCAAAAAGGCATTCTTTATTGCACGAATAGGTCAAATTAGAATGCGAGCGTTAGCGAGCATTCTAAGACCTATGAGTGCAATAAAGAGCCTTTTTGCAAGAGTGTCTTACAACGTTTTATCTACGATCATAATCTTTTACGAAAGTATGTATTTCATTTTGTATTTTTTAAATTTACGTGCAATAAAATTTTTATAACACTAGTGTAATAAAAGTTAACTTTTTGCACTAAAATTAGTGTATCATAGATTTCTTATTGGCATTAGCATGCAATAAAATTTTTATAACACAAGTGTACTAAGAGTTAACTTTTTACACTAATATCGGTGTAGAAAGTAGGCACTTTTTACATGATCGTAGATAAATAATATTAAGTTCCGTTGTCAAGGAGAAGCAGCAAACAAATATAATCACCGACTTACACGTTTTGTCACTAAGGCTGCCTCACTGACTTACTACATGATCAGCAGCGGGAAAAACATAATGTACTCCTCAGCACTGAAGTTCCTTTTTATTCCTAATGTGGTTTATTTGCCTTGACCCTATGGGCCTCGGCAACTAAAACCACATTCGTGATAAAAAGCTAAACTTCAGTGCCTTGGTATACAATAGTAATTTATTATACAAGACGATAAAGTTAAATTTTATCCACGAGTGAATCGTTTAACGTCGAGACGAAGTCGAGACGTTAATGATTCAAGAGTGGATAGAAATAACTTTATCGTCGTGTATAATACGAATTTTTTTTCTATAGCAAGAACTTTAACAATTTCAAAAGAAAATAAGGGCAGTCAATCACATTTCAAACTGTCAGTAGCTAGATTGGGTTGCTACGATAATACGAAGCTGTCATATTTAATTTAAACAAAAGTTAGAAAATTAGATTACTTTATCTACCCTTGCTGTTAAAGTAAAACTTGACCTTTTGTTTTAGGTTGATAAAAGCACACCTTAACATGTGCTATAGAAAAAACTACTATTGTTTACTAAAAATTAAAAATTTGCTTCACTTCGTTCAGTAATTATTTTTCCGGGAGGTAGACATGGAATTTTGTTTTTATTTTTAATAAAATTAAAACTCCCTAGAATCTCTTTGTGGCACTTTATCAGAAGTAGCTGTTAAGTACAGGAAGCTCACGAAAGTGTCTAATTTGACATTTTGAGGTTAAACGTGCAATTTTGCCAGTGCTTTCATACTTTGTTTGCCACTAGGCATAATATTTATGGACATCGGCGTCATGGATACCTATCTATCAACAAATTGTAATTTATACTAAAGCAAATACGCCAAAGTTATTAAACTTGACACAAAATTACAAAGGCCTACAGACATTATAAAGCCAACAGACCAGACCTCAGCGAAACGGAAATCTTTGCCCGGCTTTTAGTGGCATTTGAGATGTAAGTATTTATGCATAAAACCAAACTGTTGGTTTAATTTTGGGCTTTGTACTGTTTTAGGTATCTGAGAAAACTATTAGAAGTAATATTGGGCGGGACAATTTTAAAATTAAACCTTTTGGCCCACGACCTGAAAATGGTGCATAGGTACTATAAACATTTTACATTTCGGGAAGATTTGCAACGACAGATTTGGAATTATCACTTGAAAAATAAACACTTTACTTTGGCTAGACTATTAAAGGACGCATGTGACCATTTCGAATTCGATAAGGGGAAAGCGTATTCTAAAACCAATTGGTTATAAATACAAATTGCATCCAAAATTACTATTTAAGGAAATTCTTGCCATACTAAAATTCTAGTGAAAATATAACATTCGTGTACCTGGACGAAACCTGGATTTATAAAATGGATCCAGCGTCCAACAATGAGTACACGATTCTGAAATTAAAAGTAATCCATGTAAAATTAAAACTGGGGGGGGGGGGGCGTTTCACTGTTTTGCAAGCGGGAACTAAATTTGGACTTTTGGAAGGGTGTGATCTATTATTAACTTCAACTAATAACGATAGGGATTATCACAAAACCATGAACGGGGAGATTTTTCAAAATTGGGTGGGTAATCAATTACTTCTCTTCTGAATAAAATTCCTGGTAAATGTGTGGTAATCTTAGACAATGCACCCTATCATTCGGTGCAGTTTGAAAAGTTACCCTCATTTAATTGGAAGGATCAGATGCCGGATTGGTTGATTAAACACAATGTCAGAATTGAGGGCAAAATTACAAAAAAAAAACATTGGAGTTTTAGGAAAGACAATAACATGTCAAATTCGATGGGATACTGTCTTTAAATTCTCGTAAGACGTTGTCAAAAGTATCCCATCGAATTTGACGTATCTCATTTCTAATATGATCCTTTAAAGCTTCAATATTAACCGGTCTATAGTTGTAAACCTTATTCCTTAAGTCAACCCACATCTGTCATTTTGACAAATAAATCCGTCAAAACCCTATGTCGTTGAATTTGTCTTTTGAAGGACTATTTGATTCTTCGGTAATATACAGGGTGTCCAATTTAAAATACAAAAGTTGGTATTTTTTCTGACTAACCCTGTACAGTTACAGAAACGGTTTTGTCCTTCCTAGATACACCGTTTTTACCTATATAAGTCTGACAATTTTGAAAAATTCATCTCCGGTAGTTTTTGAAATATTTGCTATATTCCAGACTTTTTTTACACCCTGTATACATATTTATATAGTTTTACATTTATGGAAAGCTTTAATTTAATATCCCAATTGACTATGTTTTGGTTACAAACAATAAACGGAGTGACGTTATCTTCCCAGCATATCTGTTTAGAAAAAAATGCTGTTATAATTTTAAACCTAGTGACAAAAGCATGATAACTGCCAACCTTTATCCAACGAAAAAAATCCAACATCTAACAAGAAACCGAAATTGCAGATATTATCTTTAAGGACATAATATTATAAGTATTTTGTAAATGTATTCTTTGTCAGGGCCGTCGTTACAGCAGGTGCGAGCGTGCGGCCGCACCGGGCGGCCGTTTTTGGGGGCGGCCATTTCTCTTAGCAAAATAGTATACTATTCTTTTATTATATGATATGGGAGTAGAGCTAGTAAATATAATGTACGACTTAAAGACGTAATCATACTCAAAGAGACGTCAATATTTTCTATTTATTTTATTCTTAAACCAGAAATATCACTCTATTTATGTGGAAGCAAACTCTACCTGAAGTTTTATGCAGAACAAACTTTATTTGTATACCCAACAACCAATGTTTTCGTGAATAAACCGCCACGCGGTATGTCTTCTACAAAATATGCGTACCACATACTTATCCGATACTGATACCTAGTTTAAATAGTGACATAAACGGTTTGGAGCTTAAAGATGTGCTGCTCTCATTTATGACTTCGATTGGGTCAAACAAACTTGAAACTAATAATCTTTTAAATACTCTTAAGTACACACACAAGTATTTTAAAAAACACTTTCCCTAATTTAGTAATATCTCTTAGAATCTTATTCACTTTATCCATGCTTCTGGGGAACGAAGTTTCTCGAAATTAAAAAATAATCGAAAATTATTTCAGATCATATACATATGTCGCAGGAACGTTTAACTGGTTTGGCATTAATCTCCATCGAACATGAAATTGCCAATAATTTAAATTATGATTAGTGATGCCGTCGAGACGAGATAATTCTCGATCTCGTCTCGTCTCGTCTCGAAATTTCGAGATCGAGATTGACATTTTTCCATCTCGAATATTCGAGACGAGATTAATCAAATTCTCGAATTTTTCTAGAATTTTTCTAGAGATTCTCGACTTCTCGATCTCGACAGTTTTTCAATAGTATTCTTAAAACCTGCATAAAAACAAAGTAGAACAGTTATAAGTAGTACCTACTTTATTTTAATTTTTTACAAAATCTTTACAAAGGTTATTTATAAGATCAAACTTGGAAAATATAAGAAATGTTATAAATCTAATATCTAATAAATGTCTTTCACAAGCGATACAAAATACAATATTTGAATTTTTACTTAGTTTAAATATTGTTTAATAAATTCGCACAATTGCCAAGTATTCAAACAAAGCAAAGCCCTAGCAGACTCGCTGTCGAGCCTGTTGCTGTGTTTACAGTCGTCTGGGAATGTTACGCTTTTCGTCCTAGATACACAATGTACTATTTCGCCCGAAAATGTAATTTTAAAATAAATCAAATTTCTAAAAATTAAACTAAATTTAACTATACTTTAATAGTCAGGTAGTTTCTCATTTTGCTATTTTTTTTAAATTTTGCCTAAAGTTTACCAATTGATGCCTATTTTCTCTTATTTTATAGCCGTTTTGATAACCTATTTTTGTATTTTTATTTATTTTCCTAAAAATTCAAGCGCTAGGTACTTATCACAAATGATGGTACATCGTACTTGGCTATTATATGAGGCAGACATTATTTTTTATTTATTGGAGTTATCAAATCATTATTAAATGTTTGTCTTGCACTTTGTGTTACGTGAAATATTATACCGAAAGATTTATAATAACCCTGTAGCTACCTTTAAAGATGTTAGCTTGTCAGTCAGTCAGAGTTCGTTTGTAAACTTCTTGATTAGGAAACGATTTTCTGAATTCTTGAATGTGATGTATTTTCAAGTGTCGTTTCAGTCCAGTTGTATTAGATTGTGTCATTTTTATTTTTGAATGACATAATCTACAGCTTGCAACTTTGTTATTTTTGTCCCTGTCTGTGTCTGTTATTTTCTGGATGTCAAAATGCTTCTTAAAATTCGCAACCGCTCTGGAGTCACTTGATTTTGATAATAGAGTCTCGTGAGACGAACCTGCCACACTTGAACTGTCATTTACTTTGCTTGGGCTCTTAGTTTTTTTTATTTTAGGAGTTTCGGTTTTCTTTGTAGCCGTTGTTGATGAATTGTCCGATGTATCAGCACCTTCACTAATCTTACAATCAACATCTTTTACCGAATCATCATCATTTTCTTTACACTGGTATCGCTTTCCAAAGTACTATTTTTTGCGGTTGGTTGAACTTTATAGTATTTTTTTATACCACGGTTCATTTTAATAAGTCTGAGAAATAACGATTTTTTAAAAATATACACTACAAAATTTTAAAAACCGTAAAATATCCAATAACTTCACAATACTGATAAACTTGTAAACACTTATTCACATGATGTTAGACCAGCAAACGTGAACGAATAACTGTGTACATACATTAGCATACGTGTCACATTATTTGTTTATACTCGTACCTAAGTATAGGGGAATCGCCGCACTTTATATCATCAAGGGCATTCCAGAACGTTAATACACTGAGCACGCGGTGTTACGCAGTCGCAACTGCCTCAATTCGGTACTTAAAAGTTCGAGAATCGAGATTCGCGAATTCGAGATCGAGAATCGACGTTCGAGAATTTTCGAGTTCGAGATCGAGAATCATCTTTCTAGAATTTTCGAGATCGAGATCGAGAATGGGTAAAATCTCGTCTCGTCTCGTCTCGTGGCAACACTAATTATGATAAAATAATAAGTCTGCTTTCTGAAAAAAGCCCGAAAATATATTTACCTATGTATTTGTGTCGAGCAAGATTTTTTAGAGTTTTATTTTTATGTATGCATTATGTATGTGTTACTATGTAGTATATAGTATATTTATTGTTATGATACGACCTTAATGTAGTTAGAATCAAATTTATTAAAATTAAAGGGTTACATTTGGTTAATAAAATAATTTGCATTTATTCAGAGATAAGGTAAAAATGTGAATGACAAATAACTATTGAAAAACAGGTGGATTTGGAAACAAAATAATATTGCATACATTACAGTTTGAAAACGAATGACAACTGCTTAATTTGAAATAAAATAAAATTTTAGTAGGTTTAACTCAAATAGATAAAGACTAGAGTGTATAAAATTGAAAATTAGGTAGTTAAGAAATTTGTTTCTAATTATTGATAATAACAACTTGTAAAAAATGTAACGAAAATGACTTGGAGTAATTAAAAGTATAGAAAATGAACCCTATTTTATTATAAATCTGTTTGGAAAATAAAAGGGTAAAAAGGTTAAAGATATAAGAAGATTTAAACATATAAGAAGAATAACAGATATAAAACTAAGAATGGTTACAAGTATGTGGTTAAAAATAATAAGCAAGCAGAATTAATCTATAGAAGTGAATAACTGTAGAAGAATATGAAGTCAAGTTTATTGGAAAAATACATTTAACGTCAGACATTATTTGAATTGGATTACATCAAGATGTTCAGTGATAAGGGAGAGTTCCAGAGGAGCACCATCAGTTAAGAGGGCACGTTCCAGGAAGTTTGGCAGCGACAGTAAAGAAAATCAGTATCTGCAGATTTGGTCGGTTGGCTACATTCTGTGGAAAGACTAGAGATACTGATTTGGGACAGCTGAAGACGTCTTGTCTATAGGAGAAACCTTTCATTGCGGGAAGGTACGTCAGAGATTATATCAGTAGGCAGAGAGGAGCAGGGTGGTTTACATCTTGAACGTTATGGAGATCAATTGAAAGGTAATTACTAGAAAAAGGCAAATAAAAGACTATATAAGTGAATTAGTTATCGAAGAATTACTTGCTGTGTTTTTAATATTGTTGTGTAATAGGGAAACAATATGTATTTGTCATATGAATTTCAAATCGTTTTATGACGTTTGGTTGACATAAGTATTGTGACTTAGGATGCAAATGAGATTTAAAATATTAGAAAATCAATCAACAGAAAACAAGTAATTAGATAAAAGAATCCACTCCTGTTGAGTTTTGAGGAACTATCTATAATAGTAATTATTGACATAATATTTAAAAAAAATTAAAAACTGATCAATATCAATTCAGTACAAATTTAAGGCACAGCAACGTGCATCCAGTGCATATTAATGACGCCCCAAAGTGTGGCAAACTAATAATTAAAAGTAAAGAAAGACACCACTCTGTTAGCCAACACAGTATATTTAACCATGTTATATTTTTAAATAAATATTTTTTAAATTTAGCCATTTTTTAATACCTACAAACATAAGGGCAACAATTTAAAAACTTGCACCGGGCGGCGAAAAGTCTAGCGACGGCCCTGTTCTTTGTTGTTTGTTTATATAAATATGTTTGTTTCGTTTGTAAAAGAGCCGCTAGGTGAGTCGACTAGTACATTTTCGAAGTATATAGTCAAAATAATTATAAATTTTGTTTTAGATAAATACGTAAATATACCTGGCGACTGTTGTTGTATTTTATAAAAGTCAAAACATGGTAAAAATAACAAAAAAAAAGAATAATAAAGAGAAAGAGACCATAATTTTATAAGATAATTTTTTCTAGAAACGATATTTTGTACGATAATGTACGATAATTTTTGACGGTCGATGCGATAATTCTCTTTTTGTGACCTGGCAACCCTGAGTAGTTCAAAGGACTCATAAGCTGTCATTCATTGTTAGTTCTAATAGTAAATGTATTTTCTGGGCTCGTGTGTGTTGCCTGTTTAAACGTATTTCATAAATAATACTACCTTAAAAAGCTTATAGACAACTGAAACCATGGCCTTATCACAGAAACACTTCGGAAAAATGCTCGTTCCGTGGTTCAACAGGTAATAACTTAAACAACCTAACATAACCTAACTTATCTCCTGCATGTTTAGCGCGGAATGGAGGTACGTAAAGGATCTCATCTTTGGGGACTCAGATGCCCAAAAGCGCCAAGCACTGGACCTAATACGAATGTGGAAGCTTCGAACCCCCAAGCTCCCCAGCGGCGTGGAGGGCACGCTAATAATTCTCAATGCTCTGCTGCAAGACAAAGTCGCAGTGTGCGAAGAAAACATACAGGACTTATACGGGACGGCTATCTTGAGGTAGGCAAATGTTATAGCGATTATGGAAGCTGCATGACCCGTTTTAGGTTTCTAAACTTGTGCGGTGCCAGTGGTGATAAGCAGGGGACGTTTTATAAAATTGCCAAGAAGAACAACATTCCAGATTGGTTGATTACTCTAAGGCATAATGTGGCGCACGACCCAGTCCTGCCTTCCCAATTCATGCTGGATCAAGGGCTGTACTTTTGCTTCGATTGGGTTAAAAGAGAGTACTGGGAAAAGCAGAACCTCACTCTAAAGGACTGCATTGCTGTTCCCGAAGTTACAACGGGAATTGATTTGGAAATTCGAATTTATTGCGAATTGAATTTGGTTTATTACTTGAATAAGCATCACATTTTGTGTGTAAAAGATGTAGCTTCTGTAGATGCAAACTTGCATCAAAGAATTAATGAGTGCAGAGTTAGAAGCTATATTGATTCTGCCATGAAAGTGTCAAAAGCTTTACGTTTGTTATTAGATGACATTGGCACACTTATCTCTAGTCAAAGACAAAACGCCGATTTAGTTGCGGGTGTTTTAGTTGGTGGAAGTTTATTTGCCATTGAAACAGTAATGAATGAAAATGGTAAAACTGAAAAATTAGGAAGCTCAATAATTGAAAATGTTTATTTCAGGGATTTGTGATATTGATCCAGATTTCATACAGATTTGGAAAGATATCGTCAATTTGCTATGTGCTGAAAATATGCTGTTCCCATTACTTAAACAGTTATTAAACGTTAGCATTGATGAACCAATTCCTGAAATTAGTAAAAATGCAAGCCTTTGGCTTGCACAGATTTTGAAATCCTTGCTCTTTGCAAAAACTCGTCATAACAATTTTGGAAACATTCCAGTGAGTAACTTAGGCTAACGCATGTTCAGCAGAACATGGAGTCCAATAGTGCCGTCGTCTTTATCTGTTGCAAAGGCGTTTTCTTATTTTACACAGTGTTTATGTGATTGAAAACATATCCTCGCTTTCAGCAATCATTGCTACAGTGCACGTACCTTTAAGTTATAATTAACAACTGTAAAATAACCAGTACTCTAGAAATACAACCTTGAAAATGGCATATTCACAAAAAATTAAGTGCCAGTATTCTGGACTCCAAGTTTTCATTGAACATCTATTAGTTACTAACAAAAATAACATGTACAATTTCAGAGCAGCGCCACTAATGAGTTAGAGGACTTATTTAATTTTGATTTTGCCAGCTGCACCCAACTCATAGTCGAGATTGAAACCCTTCATTTGCAAGCTATCAGCAACCCCCATAAATTTTCACTCATCTACTTGCCCTAGTAAGTGGTTGCAAGCTGCGCAGACTTCTACTTTAACCGCTAAATCAATTTGCAGCTTGCTGCAGCTCCGCAATTGTCCTGCGAAATATATAGCTGAAATGGAGTCGCTACATAAGCTCTGGATAACTCCCAGAGATTACCCCGTTTTGGACTATGAAGTGCCAACTGCAGATGAAGTAAACGAGCTAATTTCTAAAAGTTTGGGAAATTCTCCAACTAATTCAATTAATAGTGGAGAAGCAGATATGGAAATGTCTTCAGAAAATAAACCCAAGAGAAAGAAATCGCAACTTGTTGAAGGTTTGTTCCTTAAAGCAGCAACAATATATCGCTAATTTGTGGTTTTCAGATACCTCCATATTTGAGGGATGCCCATTAGGCGTTTTGGCATTTCAAAGTCGTGATATGAATCCGCTTTTAGAACATAATTTTAACACTTAATGTTATTGTTCTTGTTTATATTGTTAATTTTATATTTTGCCTAAGTAAATATTTGAGAAATGTTCAAAATAATAGATAGTGTTATCATCAAAGATATTTGTTTTATAGAAATGGAAATATGATAAACATACTTTCAAATGCTGTGTATCCAGCAAATTAGTTATTTTTATAAACAAATAATAAAATTTCCTTCAGTACAGTGTTGTTTAAAATTTATGGTCGATTTGAATTGCAACTGCTTAGAATAGAAGTACGGTTCGTCTCCAATATGAATTCTCATAGTCAATTAATTATACAGTGCGTAAATTAAGTATGAAAACGGTGGTTTATTTGAATACGGCCATAGATAGAACTCTGAAATTTGGTATAGAAGTAACACATACGGTTTTCTACTAATATTTATGGTTGCAATTTTTTTATTGATCGTTGCTACTGCAGCATGGCCAACTTGATTATTTTTTTAATTTGAAATGGGGGTTGAAAGTACCATAATTAGAAAGCTGTTTTTGTGTAGAATACAACGATGTAGCACTTTATATGGCAGTTTTGGAAAATAACTTCACAATACCAAATTAAACTTTGAGAATATTACTTTCAACGGCTTGCTAGATATGCTAAAAATTTAGTTGGTGGTGAATGCTTTGTTTTGTTTTTCAACTTTAAACAGTACATCATAAATGTACAAAACAAAGCATTCACCGCCAACTAAATTTTTAGCATATCTAGCAAGCCGTTGAAAGTAATATTCTCAAAGTTTAATTTGGTATTGTGAAGTTATTTTCCAAAACTGCCATATAAAGTGCTACATCGTTGTATTCTACACAAAAACAGCTTTCTAATTATGGTACTTTCGACCCCCATTTCAATTTAAAAAAATAATCAAGTTGGCCGTGCTGCAGTCGCAACGCTCGATAAAAAATTGGAACCACGAATATTAGTAGAAAACCATATGTTTTACTTCTATACCAAATTTCAGAGGTCTATCTATGGCCGTATTCAAATAATACCACCGTTTCCATACTTAATTTACGCACTGTATATTGTTTGATCTGTTTTTAATAGTGCAAAATTAATATTTGTATAGAGACGAGCATATATCTACTAACTCATCCTTATTGTGTAACTTCAGTGTAAATTATAACTTTATTCATCGCATTCGTGGACAAAGGTGAAGACAATGCAACAATGTTTGAGGCTTGTGCTGTTACTCTAATTGTCAATATTAGAATTAAATTTCGGCTTAGACCGAGTCGTCTTTGTAGATAAACACCCAGCATTTGTTGCTCAGAACAACTTTGACTCTGATGATGTAAGCTGCAATGTCTTGTGATACGTTAGTCTATATGGGTGCACCAACAGTAAAAAGGCCAAATATGCCGAAGTATCCTTGTTCACAAGGAACTCTAATAACACGGACCAAATCATGGGTGACTTGTAAGAGTTCACGAGCCACAAAGAACATAACTGTATTGGCGTATACTTTTAAAGCTAGACTGCCGGCTAAAATTAACTGTTAACACGTTTTGTGGCAGAATAACTTTATTTATTTTTTGTTGACAAAACTCTCGCATTTTAAAAATCAAAAGCGACTATATGTTTTTTCTAACAATATAAAATAATAACAATATATCCGCAACATTCTCCCAGCCTTCAAAATAAAGAAACGAAATTCCTTCAAACTCCCTTCATTCAGCACTTTTTAAAAATACTAATTTTGAGATAGGCCTTCTGTAAACTCCAAATATTGTTTTGAGATCTACAACTAGAACATATCCATCTTTTCCTGGATAAGTTCGTAGCACTCTGCCTTTAGGCCATGAATTTCTAGGGCTTGTTTCATCTGCTAAAATGACTATATCCCCTTCTGAAATATTCCTTTTTTTATTTTGCCATTTTCCTCTTCTGACTAAGGTTGGCACATATTCGTGCAACCATCGCTTCCAAAAATGGTCTGCAAGACGCTGTGAAATTCGCCATTGTTTCCTATGAATGAACTCGCTGTCAGAAAAAAATCCAGGGCTAGGAACTCCACATGACTTTCCAATCAAAAAATGATTAGGAGTCAAACTTTCTACATCTTGACTATCGCTAGATACATAAGTTAAAGGATGGCTGTTAACGGAGTATTCTGCCTCTGCAAAAAGGGTAATGAGGACTTCTTCTTTGGGGCATTGTTCCTTTAAAATTATTTTTAAAGTTTCTTTGACCGATCGTACCATTCTTTCCCATGCTCCTCCCATATGTGCTGCCGCTGGCGGATTAAAATACCATTGTATCTTACAAATAGCACAAAAATTTTGAATTTCTTGAACATTCAACTTCTCTTGCAATGCTATACGTAGTTCCTTTTCTGCACCCCGTAGATTTGTACCATTGTCAGAATATATTTCGGTTGGATATCCCCTTCTACAAATAAAACGTCTAATAGCCATAATTGCTGAATCTGTTGTGAGAGATGAAGCCATTTCCAAGTGCACCGCTCGCGTTGCCATACATGTAAATAATACCCCATATCGCTTCTCCCGTCTTCGACCAATTGTGACGTTCATAGGACCAAAATAATCCATCCCAGAAACCACAAACGCTCGGACTTGAGGTATAACTCGCGCTTCTGGCAAATCCCCCATAATTTGAGTTTCCAGTTTTGCATTATTTTTTCTGCAAATAACACGAGCTCGCTGAAAATTTCGTATAGCGGTTCTCGCATTTAAAATCCAAAACTTCTGCCTTATTTTGTTCAAGACAACTTCCCTTCCCTGATGATTGTTTAATGCATGATAATATCTTATTATCAATTTTGTCAATAAATGCTTCGAGTCTAGAATAATTGGAAATTTTGCGAAGAGACTCAAGTTATGAGCATTATTTAGTCTTCCTTGAACTCTTAAAATTCCATCTTTGTCAAGAAATGGACTCAAATTGAATAATTTGCTTTTTCTTTTCATTTTGGTTTGTTGCCCTGCAAGTCTGTTGACTTCTTCAGGAAAGCTTTCGTTTTGAGCTTGTTTGAACAGGGTTATTTCGGCATTTTCAATTTCCCTGACATGAAGCTCTTGCGAGTAAATCTGAAGATGTTCAACGCCTATTTTTTTCTTGAAAATTTCGACTGATCTGAAAAACCATGCAACTGCTGGTAAAATTTGAAATCCTGGAAAAACTAAATATATTTTGATATGCTGTATGAATGCCAACAAAGTGGACTTTTTTCTTCTCATCTTCAAATTTCTCCAAAGTGCTTTCAATTTGCCAATTTTCTTCATTTTCTCGAAGGAATCGTGGTCCATTGAACCATTCATCGTGCTTATCCATGTTCCATAATCCTCTAGTAGCTTCGTCAGCAATATTTAACTTAGTAGATAACCAATACCAATTTTCAGCAGAAGTTAATTCAAGAATTTGGGAAACTCTGTTTGCAACAAAAGTTTTGAAAGTTTTAGGGTTTGAGTTTATCCAGCTTAGAACAATTTTTGAATCACACCATAAGCATGTTTTACTAATATCAATTGTATGACCTGTTAAAATAGTTTTTGCCAAATTTGCACCAAGAAGAGCAGCCTGTAATTCAATCCGTGGTACAGTCATGGGTTTGAGTGATGTTACCCGAGATTTGGCCATAACAAGAGTCGCAAAATTTAGTTCACATATTTTGACTCTAAAGTATGCCGCTGCTGCATACCCTTTCTGGCTACCATCACAAAAAACGTGAAATTGCACCTCAAGTGTATTGTTGTTCAGTCCATACCATCGAGGTACCATAACCCTCCAGTACCCGTTCAAAATTCTAAGACATCAGTACCCGCACCGGTCTCGCAGACCGACACCCCTCTGCCACCTCCACAAAAATAATGAGATATCTTATGGCATTAGTTTCTTGTTCACTAACGTCTTCATAATCAGATATTTCCTGTTCAGTGTCACTGTTCAATTCCCTAGTTTCTAATAAGTTATCTTCGTCAGACGATGGCACATCATCATAAAACACGTTGTCGACATCCTCCTCCGCTATTATATCTCGCATCGTCTGTTCTAGTCGCGCCTGTTCTATCTCATAAAATCTGCCATGACTATAATAATGTTTTAGTATAACAGTGTTACTAAAAATGCAGAAAATACTTCCTTCTCCTCACATTGGTCGTATATCAAAGGTAAAAATAAAAACAACTCGGGTACCCGCTTCGGTCTCTGAAACCGAAATTATAAATAACTTTTAAACCACTGCACGCACGAACTCAAAACTGCATACGGATCTTCAATGGCAATATATAGGAAGGTAGTGAAATGGGCGGTAAACTAACGCTAGCACTTTAAGTAATATACTGCATCATGTGTTTGCTCGGTCTCACAGACCGTAAACGGGTACTGAAGGGTTAAGATCAGTTAACTTCTTCATGTCAGCTATCCAAATTTTCCATTTATCAAATAATTTAGGAGACAATTTTTCATTCCAGTCTAATTTCTCCATCCAAATTTCTTGAAGCAGAATTCTTCCTTGGATTGTAAAAGCGGCTAACATTCCAAGCGGGTCATATATAGACATAACAATTCTCAAAACTTCTTTTTTAGTTGGCATTGCGGAGTGATTAAGTATATTGCCAAATTTTTCCGTGAAACGGATAGAAAAGCTAAGAGTATCATCTTTAGGATTCCATAGAAGCCCTAATACTCTTTCAATTGTTGATTGTTCTATATTGAGCGACGTTTAACTTTTTGCACGTAGTTCAGGTGGAATCCCTTCTAGCAGATTCATCGAATTTGTAATCCAGTTTCGTATCTTGAAACCACCAAATGCATGTACCTCTATCACTTCGTTAACGACTTTGATAGCTTGCTGTTCGTTCAAAAAAACTGTCCAGATAATCGTCCATATAGTGATGTTTATGGATTGCTTTGACAGCCTCAGGAAATTGTATAGCATATTCATCGGCATTTCTTCTAATGGCATATATGGCACAGCTTGGTGAACATATGGAACCAAAAATCATCACTTTCATCTTATAGACTTCAGGAGGAGACTTTCGATCTCTACCTCGCCACAAAAAACGCTGAGTTTCCTGATCCTCAGGCCTAATGTGAACTTGTAAAAACATCTCCTGAATGTCTCCAGACACAGCAATGGGATACTGTCGAAATTTGAAGAGAACATTTAATAAAGAATTTAGAAGATCAGGACCTCTTAAGAAATTATCATTGAAAGAAACTCCATTTGATTTAGATTTTGCATCAAATACGAACCTGAACTTATCAGGTTTGTTAGGATGCTTTACAGTGAAGTGGGGAAGGTACCAGGTTCTCGGTGTCTTTTTCTTTGTTTCTTCTGGGGAAAGTTTTCTTGCATAACCTTTCTTAAGAATTCTACTTGTTTGCAGTATTTATTTGCCAAGATAGGATTGGTGTCCATATTTCTCTCCATGCTGTAAAGTCTTCGAAGCGCAGCGCTCTTGCTATCAGGTAATACTGCGTTCTCAGTTTTCCACAGCAATCCGATTTCCCAAGAACCATTATCAAGACGATGACACGTTCTTTCCATTATTTCAAGTCCTCTTTGATCATCTGGAGCCAATTTCGTCTCGTAAAAATTCTCAACACCCAGATTATCCATAAATACAGATTGTCGTACCAAATTTTCAAGTTCTGCAGTTTCATTGTCTATTGTAGTAAAAAATGTGAATTCGGAATCAATACGATCTCTAAATATTGTTGATTTTCCATGAATTACCCAACCAAGTTTAGTTCGAGAAGCTATTGGCGCATTTGGTGCACCCTGAACGACTTCTCGAGCTATGGTAAGATCGATATTATCTTGACCAATCAGTACACGAGGTTCGACATTTTTTAGTTCTTGAACCCGGATATTCATTAAATGCTTCCATTTCTGTGACATATTCTTGATGTTCATACTTTGTTGAGGTAGCTTGAGATTTGAGACAGTTCGCACATTAGATAGTTCGTAAATATCATCGTTGAGGGTACCTTTAATTTTGAGAGTAACTTTTCTTGAAAAATTATCCCTGTAGCTGCTGCAATTTGTCCAATACATGGTGAGCGGATTTACTTCACCTTCTGCTCCAACTTCATCTGCCAGTTTGCAATCAATCAAACTAACAGTGCTTCCTTCATCGAACAATGCATACGTTTCAACGCTTTTATTTTTGCCAACAATAGTAATTGGCGCTACTCGAAGAATTACTGTTTTCAACTTTAAATCCACATGTAGAGTACTTGCATTTCCTTCGGGACTTGTCGATGGCATTGCTTTATCCTGATGAAAACTTTGTATTTGAAAGGCGTTCTCACTCGTTGGATGCAGCAGTCTGTTATGGAATTTCTGGCAATTTTGAATTCCACATTTCTTCTTTTTTTTACAATAAAGAATACGGTGTGCTGAGACCAGACAGAAGAAGCATTTTTTATTCTTTTTCACCCACTCCCACCTCTTGATTACATTGAGGGATGTGAATTTCTTGCATTTGAAAATTGAGTGATTCGGTTCTCGACAGAAGATGCATTCTTTTACCTCATTTCCTTTTTCTGTGCTGGTGAAAACAGGATATTTTTGTCTTCTTGATCTATCTTGGTCAACGCTTGTGGTTGGTGGCTTGCACAGAAGATGTGCAACTGCTGATTCCCCTTGAAGCCAGTCTGAAAAATGTAACAGGGATGGCGGCGCAAATTTCTTCTGCAGAACTTCTCTTGCCCACTGATACTGGAGATTCACAGGCAGTTTTGAAACTAGTTGATTTAGGAGTTGTGGGTTGATAAGATATGCTTCCATTTCCATTGATGATGCTATCGCTGTCAGATTTTGAATGATGTTTGAAAATTTGATTATTGAAAGTGGTATATGATTATTTACTTGCCCAATAGACTTTACTTTGTTTATCATCGATTCTATTATCAATTCTGGTCTACCAAACCTTGTTTCGAGGATTTGAATTACTGTTGGCAAATTTTTGGGTGAAATGAATAACGATCTGACACTGTCTAAAGCTTCATCTTTGAGTGACTTTTGCAAACGAATCATGTTTTCTTCATCAGTAAAGTGGCATAACTTTGAAGATCTTCTATAAAGAGCTATATACATTGGCCATTCTTCTACGTTTCCGCTAAATGTTCGCAATTCTTTTCCCATTGTTTTCGGAAATGCGTTCCTGTTTTCATCATTTGACTCGTAGCGTTTATCAGCAGAAAAAGATTTGAGAACTTCCGTCATTGTTTCAGTAGCAAATGTAAACTGCTTTATCATGGTTTCCGATATATCATTTGAGCATATATGACGATTTGGTTCTATTACATTGACATTATTTTCCTTACCTTCTTGAAATGAAGGATTGCTTTTTTGTAACCAAGATGTAACTTTACCTGCATAAGATACATCGCTTTTAACACTTGCATGATATGAATTACATACTTTTTGTTTTCTACTTAGTTCACTTTTATTTTCCAAAATTTTTTCCTTTTCTCACAACGCCTGTGCTTCGATTAATGCAATCTCTCGTTTAATTCTTTCTTGTTCTAATTCTAATTTATTAATGCATTTCAATTTTTCTAGTTCAATTTCTTTGATTTTGCGGCTACTTGAAGTTTTCTTTGTTGTAGTAGAAAGAATTCCTTCAGATCTTTGTGACTTTTTAGACGTTTTGTCAGAACTATGTTGAACTATTTCTTTCTTGTTGTCTTCAAATAACTTGCTTGGGCTGCTTGGACTGTATCGAACTGGGGGCTTTCCTATATTGGCTCTTGAAGATTTTCTCAGTGAATTTTCGGGCAAAGACATTTCTGAACAATGGCTTCTCCAATACGGCAATTGAAGTATTTTGTTCTGAGAAATTTTTGCTTATTCCACTGCTAGAAGGACCAACATGTATTGGCGTATACTTTTAAAGCTAGACTGCCGGCTAAAATTAACTGTTAACACGTTTTGTGTCAGAATAACTTTATTTATTTTTTGTTGACAAAACTCTCGCATTTTAAAAATCAAAAGCGACTATACGTTTTTTCTAACAATATAAAATAATAACAATATATCCGCAACAATAACCATTACACAAACCCTTGACAAGGTGTTGGGCACATTAAGCCAACAAATTCTGGGTGTTTATCTACAAAGACGACGCGGTCTAAGCCGAAATTTAATTCTAATATTGACGACAAAGCAACAGTTTCAACTTTGGAAATCTGATGAACAAAATCAGGGAAGAGAACCAACAGTACAGGAATGATATATCAAATATTACGATGGAAATTACCTATTACAGCTATGAGTCGGTACTCTGGAGTACAAATTTCAAATGGAAATGAAAGCCAAGAAAAAATCGACTATTAAATATTTTCATAAATTAGTTCAGACTGCACTATAAAAACAAGTAATATTTCAAAGTGTTATTACTATAGTATTATCTAGAATCTAGAGAATATAATATGTATCACGTGACGCTATTTCAACCAATGAGGGGCATGCAAATGCCTAGTTACACATTATTACAGCGGTAGTAATTTATTTTCGTAATTGTTTTTACGGGTGATCATAAATGGTTGTGATTTTTTTCTTAGGTTGGCACTGTCAATGTTGGTTACCCTGCTGTCAATTTTAAGTCTGTGTCAAATTCGAGGTTAGCAGGTTAGGTTTTGTGTCAGTTTATGTCAAAACTGACGGAAAATCTAACCTGCTAACCTCGAATTTGACATAGACTTAAAATTGACAGCAGGGTAACCAACCTTAACAGTGCCAACCTAAGAACAAAAAGTAAATATTTGATATTTTGCATTTCATTCAATATATTCTCTTTCCAAATATAATAATTTTTTACTTGTTTAAACCGAAACAGCAAATTTAACTCGTGCTACGCACTCGTTAAATTTAGGTTCCGGTTTTAACTCGAAGAAAAATCATCAATAATAATCATTCCACTTGTTATATTACAACTGATTATACCACTCCCTATATCATCAACTAATAAAAAACGGTAAAAATGCATAGTAACGCATGTACTAATTTTTGATAATGTATATAGCAACGGTGATAATCATATACCTGCTTGATTAATAACTGATAGTCAAATAGCTTCACAAACATCGTGTTATCTGCTGAAAGTACAATCGTCATAGCAACCATACTAACTATACTTTTAATATTTATAAATAAACTGTTCAAACGTTGTTTATTGACTCGTGATATAATCTAGCCAAATGCAATTCGTGACTTCTTGATTATTAAATCATTTCTGCTTCCACTCAATATATTGTTTTAGGCAATCACGCGAGTTCGAAGTTATTATATATGATAGTTGAGGTCATACTTATTTCTAGTAGCTGTCACTAAAGTTTTAGTACCTACACATGAATGTCATGATCAGCATCATGCGTTCATTACTGAACATTATTTAAAAAATAGACTGTAATAGATACTCAAATTACTGTTTAGACGGCACTCAAACGTTACCAGAAATAAGCCTCTAGGAAGACCAACTGCGATATGTACCTACAGATTCAAACATTAACTAAGTTAGAGAAGTTATATACTAGTTTCCTCGGCCATTTGCTCGTAGACATTCAGTATCATTGAACATATTCAACACCAGCTTGCTTCACATACTGCACAAGGACTTAAATTATCATCTGTACAAGATTCAGAATGTCCAGGAATTGCTAAATTATGACCTTATTAGCCGTGAGCATTTCGGTCAGCAGTTTTGTGTCTCATTAAACAACAGATTTGAATTTGTCGACAATGTGTGGATGTCCGACGAACCACATTTTATTTGGCAGGATACATTAACAAGCAAAACTACTGCTGCTGGTCTAATGAGAAAAGGACATGTTAGGCCTTCGTACAATAATAGTCTTTACTAACCACTCGCAGAGATATATCTGGCAATTAATGACATGTAAATTATGTAGACTATCTAACAATATTAGTAGTATTAACTTAATTGAAAAAATAACCCTAGAATTAATATAATTTATTGTAAAAATTCCGGGGCTGATAGCTCGGTGGTAAGCATCCTGACTACTGATCTAAGGGTCACGAGTTCGATTCCCGATCCCAGTGGGGTTTTTAAAAATAAAAAAATGTTGATCAAAACCGCTACACAATGCCATCATTCAGAAGTGATGTAAAGCCGTGGGTCCCAACCTACTACGATGTATAGCATATAAAAAATCCCTTGCTAGGGTTGGAACGTAATGGGACTAGTGGGCGCAGCCAACTGGGCGCAGCCATCTCGGCGCGGCCAACTCGGCGCGAGCCAACTTGAAGCATGGACAACTGGGCGCAGGGACAACTCGGCGCGGGCCAACTGGGTGCGAGACAAGCGGGAGCGAAATAATTTTGAAACGCGAATTTTTAAAGGAAGTACTTGTTTGCTTATCTGATGAGAATCTGCTGGCTGTCAATCTTTATCCGCACAGAAATATTATCCTCTTAATACTCTCTACAAGAAGTGATTTATAGCTTTCTCGTAAAGCAGATTAGATGAAACATTGTACTTGCTTAGACAGGGCCATTTCTATCCTTTTATGATAGGTTTATTTTTACAAATAGCAAAGTTATAAATGAAAAGAAATTCCACAAAATAGCAAATAAAACAAATGTCAATTCCATATTTAAATAATATATCCTGAATTGTGTCCCCCGAACAAAATACTCCCCGGACAAAGACCTCAACATAGTATGTGTATGGGATGTTCAATTTTCGATTTGATTAAATGGAAATCTTCGTTATTAAAAAAATGATTTGCACATTTTGAGGGCAACAAACAGAATAATTTTCGGACAACAGGCGGAAAATGACAAATTCAACATTTCTATTCAACGTCTCAGTTCTTTTGTTTGGTTCTTTGTTTTCAAATATCATATGTTTTTACCTTTTCAAATATACAGTGTGTCTCGTAGCGTATCAGATATAATATGAAACTTAACAGGAAATTATAAAGGGATCAACTATTACTGTGTACGCATTGAGGTATGCGACTGGTCAGAAATGTAAACAATTTAAAATTAATTTGTCCGTTTTTTGCCAGGAGAGTTTTTTACGGAGTTTTTTTTTGTCCGGGGTTTCTTTGTCGGGAGATTTTAGTCCGCGGGGTTTTATCCGGGTTATTTGGACCTAGATTCAATAGTATAGCTTTTTTTAAAATAGTAATGTTCAAGTAAAATTTAATTGTCAATTGTAAACTTCATTTTGTAGCTTGTATTTTGTTTTCCTAGGTTTTCCAGGACAATCTATTTCTGGGAGCATTTTTTCTTTGGGGTATTTGCTGGGACGTTTTCCAGGAGATTTTTTCGGGCGCTTATTTTTCTATTCACTTCGTAGCAAGTAGCCTAGCTAGCAATTAAAAAGTTCTAGGAAATTAGTTGTTGAATATTTTATTAAATTACTGGCTATAAAACCACCTTCACACATTTATAAACGGGCTAGACTGTGCTTGATGTGTAAAGATGGACATTTTGAACAATTAATATTTTCATATTTTTTTGAAATAAGAGATTTTCCTGTAAAAATACTAAAATTTAAAAATGTCATATCTCGATAAGGAAGCATTTGCGCATCATGTTCATGTAGACATTTTCGACTCGAATTTACATAAGGAACACGTTCTGAAATTTTGTACCTTACCTCGAGGGACACCCTGTACATTTAAAAAATTGAAGGTCAAGATTATAATTTGAGGGTTAAACAAAAATATACAATTTCTATATCTTGGAAACACAGAAAACATATTGTTACGTTCTTAACGTTCGGGCTATTTAAAATTATACGACAAACATGGGTTCAAACATTTATTTACAACAATGAATTATTACGATTATTGTTATTTACAAGCACACGAGAATTATCAAGCAGATTACAAATTAATACAAGCACTAACGAACTATCGATACATTTATTTATTTATATCACTCTTAAACACTAACGATTATATATGGTTGTTTATTTCTATTATTTATGTTTACGCGTTTTATTTATATGGGGGCTTCTAACAAGCCTCGACGTGAGTTCGAACTGCCGCAGAATTATTTCAGAACTGCCTTGCGGGTGAACTCCGCCAGCTTATATATCACGCCAGTAAATTCTTCCAGAAGCCTCCAGTTAATCTCGGAAACCGCTCGGGCCGCTCTAACATCGACTGGAAAATGAGGCATTCGCGTACGCCTGCGTTCAAGGCCGCTCGTCGGCGGCCTATGATTCACGCGCTGGCAGCCGCCTCTAGAATTTCTAGTATAATCGAGGCATCGGGGCAAATAACCGTCAGCCGAATCGTTACACTGCCCCCGCCTTAGATCGTTCTGTCCCAGAACGAGTTGCGTCGGGTGCCTGTCTTTTCGCTCTTGTGGGGGTCCGATGGCGGTACCTGCAGGCGGCGCCCCTCTCGCACACGGACCGGCCGAAGAAGCAGCAGCCCACCGCGGTCTCCAGGCTTCGCAACAGCACACCTCGATCTGGACGCCGATTGTCTCTTGTACTGCCGATCGGTAGGCCATCAGGAACAGGTGCATGTACTGGCCCCAGTCACGCCGATGCGCGGAAACCCCCTTGGGCCGATGCTTTCCCATGGTTCCGTTCATCCTTTCTACCATGCCGTCCGATTGAGTATGGAGGGCAGTGGTCCGGATCTTGCGTATCCCCAGTGGCTTACAGACGTTCTGGAACGGTCCAAACTCGAAATTCCGGCCCTGGTCGCAATGTAACTCCAGGGGGACTCCAAAACGGCTGAAGCACTCCTTCACCAGAACATCAGCGACAGTACCGGTCTCTTTCTTCGGAACGGCGTACTCTTCGGGCCACTTGGTGAAGTGGCCCATGCACACCAAGATGTATTTATCTCCTGCTTGGGTTTCGGGGCATGGCCTGGCGACGGCCATGGCTATCCCCTCGAACGGACTACCAACGTTGTACTGCCACATTGGAGCTCTACGTCTTCCAACCGGTCCGTTTCCTGTAGCGCATGCTTCGCACCTCCGGCACCACCCTCGGACGTCACCTTCGCAGCTTGCCCCGTAGAACCTTTCTTGGACCTCTCGCAACGTCTTCTCCAATCTGAAGTATTCCCCAGAGGAGCCATCATGCAGGTGGCGCAGCACCTCGGCCACTCTACTTCTTGGAACCATCGATCGTGATCTCGTTGCCCTACTGTCCTCATCTTCCAAGATTCTGGTCAGGACGTTGTTGTCCAGCTGCAAGAAGTCCCATTGCGCCCAATAAGCCTCCACTGTTGCGTTGGTGGCGGGGACCTCCTGCCAGGTATGTCGACGGCCATCTTGCTTCCAGGCTATAACCGCGCCTAAGTCGGGGTTGTTCTCCCGGCTACTCTGCAACTCGTCTGGCTCCCACGAGTCGTCGACCACAGTGGTACGATTAATGGGTACCGCACAACTCTCCAGTCTCGAACAGTGGCCGCAGTCCGCAGGGCAAAGCCTCTTGGATAACGCATCGGCGTTGCGGTGGACTGTGCCAGGTCGATGATTTATTCCCAAGTCGAACTCTTCTAGGCGCTCGATCCACTCAGCCACCTGTCCTTCAGGGTTCTTGCACTGCAGCAGCCATCTCAGAGCAGGATGGTCGGTCCTCAGCAAGACTCTTTTGCCAAACTCAACTGATTTATGTTTTCCTACGTCAGTACGGCCGCTGGGATGATCTCCGCACTCGACGATGTCCTGGTACCGGGCCACCAAACCTTCTATCTTCTTCCGTTTTCGTTGGCTCATGCCCCCTTCCAGTATTGGGTTCCTCCTGACGGTTGCCAGTTCCCTGCTGACGTTCATCATTCTTACTGGGACCCCAAGCCCAGTCTTCACCAACGTCTTCCCTACCAGGATACCATGAGTGAGCTTCTTGCCACCATCAGGCTCGACCACGCGCACCACGTTGCCCCGGAGATCGCCATCCAGGTATGCGTCCACGACCCTCTCGGTTCGTCCTTGCAGAGTAACATCTTCCGCCCATACCACTTGTGCCGCGATCTCTCCTCTTGGGTGTCGGGAAAGCTCCTCCCCACCCACGTGCAACTCGCCGCGTCTCAGGTCCAAAGCGCACTCACACTTATCCACAACATCCATTCCCAGGATGCACTCGTCCGCAATGTCAGCATAATCGGGCTCAACCACGCGCACCACGTTGCTCCGGAGATCGCCATCCAGGTATGCATCCACGACCCTCTCGGTTCGTCCCTGCAGAATAACATCTTCCGCCCATACCACTTGTGCCGCGATCTCTCCTCCTGGGTGTCGAGAAAGCTCCTCCCCACCCACGTGCAACTCGCCGCGTCTCAGGTCCAAAACGCACTCACACTTATCCGCAACATCCATTCCCAGGATGCACTTGTCCGCAATGTCAGCATAATCGGGCTCAACCACGCGCACCACGTTGCTTCGGAGATCGCCATACAGGTATGCATCGACGACCCTCTCGGTTCGTCCCTGCAGAATAACATCTTCCGCCCATACCACTTGTGCCGCGATCTCTCCTCCTGGGTGTCGAGAAAGCTCCTCCCCACCCACGTGCAACTCGCCGCGTCTCAGGTCCAAAGCGCACTCACACTTATCCACAACATCCATTCCCAGGATGCACTCGTCCGCAATGTCAGCATAATCGGGCTCGACCACGCGCACCACGTTGCCCCGGAGATCGCCATCCAGGTATGCATCCACGACCCTCTCGGTTCGTCCTTGCAGAGTAACATCTTCCGCCCATACCACTTGTGCCGCGAGCTCTCCTCTTGGGTGTCGGGAAAGCTCCTCCCCACCCACGTGCAACTCGCCGCGTCTCAGGTCCAAAACGCACTCACACTTATCCGCAACATCCATTCCCAGGATGCACTTGTCCGCAATGTCAGCATAATCGGGCTCAACCACGCGCACCACGTTGCTTCGGAGATCGCCATACAGGTATGCATCGACGACCCTCTCGGTTCGTCCCTGCAGAATAACATCTTCCGCCCATACCACTTGTGCCGCGATCTCTCCTCCTGGGTGTCGAGAAAGCTCCTCCCCACCCACGTGCAACTCGCCGCGTCTCAGGTCCAAAACGCACTCACACTTATCCGCAACATCCATTCCCAGGATGCACTTGTCCGCAATGTCAGCATAATCGGGCTCAACCACGCGCACCACGTTGCTTCGGAGATCGCCATACAGGTATGCATCGACGACCCTCTCGGTTCGTCCCTGCAGAATAACATCTTCCGCCCATACCACTTGTGCCGCGATCTCTCCTCCTGGGTGTCGAGAAAGCTCCTCCCTACCCACGTGCAACTCGCCGCGTCTCAGGTCCAAAACGCACTCACACTTATCCGCAACATCCATTCCCAGGATGCACTTGTCCGCAATGTCAGCATAATCGGGCTCAACCACGCGCACCACGTTGCTTCGGAGATCGCCATACAGGTATGCATCGACGACCCTCTCGGTTCGTCCCTGCAGAATAACATCTTCCGCCCATACCACTTGTGCCGCGATCTCTCCTCCTGGGTGTCGAGAAAGCTCCTCCCCACCCACGTGCAACTCGCCGCGTCTCAGGTCCAAAGCGCACTCACACTTATCCACAACATCCATTCCCAGGATGCACTCGTCCGCAATGTCAGCATAATCGGGCTCAACCACGCGCACCACGTTGCTTCGGAGATCGCCATACAGGTATGCATCGACGACCCTCTCGGTTCGTCCCTGCAGAATAACATCTTCCGCCCATACCACTTGTGCCGCGATCTCTCCTCCTGGGTGTCGGGAAAGCTCCTCCCCACCCACGTGCAACTCGCCGCGTCTCAGGTCCAAAGCGCACTCACACTTATCCACAACATCCATTCCCAGGATGCACTCGTCCGCAATGTCAGCATAATCGGGCTCAACCACGCGCACCACGTTGCTCCGGAGATCGCTATCCAGGTATGCATCCACGACCCTCTCGGTTCGTCCCTGCAGAATAACATCTTCAGCCCATACCACTTGTGCCGCGATCTCTCCTCCTGGGTGTCGAGAAAGCTCCTCCCCACCCACGTGCAACTCGCCGCGTCTCAGGTCCAAAACGCACTCACACTTATCCATAACATCCACTCCCAGGATGTACTCGTCCGCACTGTCAGCCATCAGGTCCCGATGCTTGAGGGTTTGATTCCCAATCTTCAGATCAGTTTCCCCATGTGTGGCCACCGCGCCCCCCGTGGCAGTGCGAAGGCGTGTCTCGTTGTGCAGCAGCTGACCCTCGTCCCTTACTACGTCGGACCTGGCGATGAACTTCGTCGCTCCAGTATCCAACTGCAGAGACCGAACTCTTCCATTTATTTTCCCATCAAGCTTTTGGATTACTTTCTCTTCTGCGGTTTCCAGCTCCTCCTGCCCGGCCTCCAGCTCTTCTCGTGCTTTCTGCCCGGCTTCCCGATGTTCCCTACGCTTATTATTAAGATCTTCTAGTACTTTCAAGATCCTCTTTCGGCCGGCTCTCAATTCTTCCTTAAGTACTTTCTTGAGGTCTTCTTGTGCTTTTTCTTGCGCGGCTTTCGATTCTGCTTGCGCTTTTTCTGCCTTCTCCTGCCCAACTTGGATCTCTTTCCTAAGATCCTCCCGTGCTTTTTCCGCTTTCTCTTGCGCTTTTTCCGCTTTCTCTTGCGCCTTCTCTGCCTTGTCCTGGCTAACTTGCATCAGTTGCAAAAGTTGGCTTAATTGGGCTTCCATTTTGCTGCTTTGAGATCGCGTCAAAGGCATGCACAATACGCACTTCAATTTATTTATCTGACCGTCGTTTTATCGGCACTTGTTAAATAATTTATTTATTTAATGTTTGTTCAATAATTTTCTTATAGCCCCCGGTTCAAAACCTCACACCGACACCACTGTTACGTTCTTAACGTTCGGGCTATTTAAAATTATACGACAAACATGGGTTCAAACATTTATTTACAACAATGAATTATTACGATTATTGTTATTTACAAGCACACAAGAATTATCAAGCAGATTACAAATTAATACAAGCACTAACGAACTATCGATACATTTATTAATTTATATCACTCTTAAACACTAACGATTATATATGGTTGTTTATTTCTATTATTTATGTTTACGCGTTTTATTTATATGGAGGCTTCTAACAAGCCTCGACGTGAGTTTGAACTGCCGCAGAATTATTTCAGAACTGCCTTGCGGGTGAACTCCGCCAGCTTATATATCACGCCAGTAAATTCTTCCAGAAGCCTCCAGTTAATCTCGGAAACGGTGACGTGTCGCGTCAGGGCCGCTCTAGCATCGACTGGAAAATGAGTCATTCGCGTACGCCTGCGTTCAAGGCCGCTCGTCGGCGGCCTATGATTCACGCTCTGGCAGCCGCCTCTAGAATTTCTAGTATAATTGAGGCATCGGGGCAAATAACCGTCAGCCGAATCGTTACAATATTTTCCCGCTGCTGATCATGTAAGTCAGTGATACAGCCTTAGTAACAAAACGTGTAAGTCGGTGATTATATTTGTTTTCTGCTTTTTCTTGACAACGGAACTTAATATTATTATTAAGTTCCTAGGATAATAAAATTAGCAAAGCAAGATGCAGATTTAAACGTTTTGTTTATAAATTGCAAGTGTTTAATTGACATGTGACACTCACAAGTAACACGACTCACGAAAACTAATCCTGGTGACAGGTGGCAAACCAAACGATTTTTTCAAAAATCTAGGAAAATTTCGATATGCAGCGGGAAAAATATAATAAGATAACTCGGAATGTATCGCCTATTAACATTTTCGGCAGGCAACAAGCCGCGACCTTGTCTTGGCTTGTACTTGCCTACCTCAAGTGTTAATAGGGCCTTACATTCCTTGTTACTTAAATAGCTATTATACATACATGGACCGGCAACGATGCGTTGGTGGAAGATATGAGGGTTACATGAAACTTATCTTCGGTTCTCCACAAAATCTCTCATTTTTGAAAGCAATAGTAGCATTTCACACTCTAAATGCATAAATAACTATTTTCCTGAATAACTTTTCGAGTGCAAATTAGTGGCTACTCTACAAGGCGCTTAAAATTTGCAGATTTAATAAGTTCGGATCTATGGTAAAAAATCTGGTGTGATACACTCACACAACTTCCTTTTACAGTGATCTTATAATTAGTCAAAAATTTCATTTTTAATTTTTAACCATTTGTTAAAAATTTTCAAAAATTGTAAATTCTACAAAAACGGTACAAAATCGAGTGTTAGTTGAAGAGACAAATTTTCTCTAGAATTTTAAGGTAAATTCAAAAATGTAATAATATACCGGGTGTTTTATTTAAAATAGGAGTTAATAACAAAAATAGAAAAAAAACAAAAGAAACCCACTTTAGAAGTATTAAACTGGAAAATCACCTATATCACATCAATACACATTAAAAATGTAAGAAAAATGTAAAGTTTAAAAAAAATCGTTAAAGCCGTTTTTGAAAAAATCGAAAAAAACTGAAAAATCACAGGAGTAAACACCTACTTCCGGTTATGCGATTTTCTTCAAAAGCTTGCTGTCTCATCTACATAGTACACAAAATTTATATATGAAGTTTCAACGCCATATCTCATTTCGATTTTGAGATATTCTGTTCACAGACAGACAGACAGACACACAGACAGACAGACAGACACACAGACACACACACAGACAGACCAATGAAAAAAAATATGTTTTTTGGGATCAGGAGACTCTAAAACGTGAAGATCCGTTGAAAACTCAATTTCGAATTTTTGGGGCGAATCCAATACTTCCTTTATAGTAAAAGGAAGTAAAAATTAGAAAATTCCACTTTAATGAACTTACTTCTGGTATCTTAACATTAGCATTAAATTTCGGCGTTCTTCAAATATTCGACTTGTAACATAAAAAACATTTAAGTCCCTTCACATGCTTTATGGAGAGGAAAAACACGGAAACCCCTCAAATGTTAAATTTAAACAACTGAACTCTCCCAATACTCGTATAACTTACGGCTTAGATAAAAATATCCAGTCATATTTAATAAAAGAAATAGTAAAGACGAAACAAACGAGAAATTTAGGAATAAATACCAAAAAATAGCAGATCAAAAGACAAGAACGAATACATGAAAATCCTATAAGTAATTTCGTCAAATATTAAAACATTTCTCATAATATCTGGGCATTAAAGCTGTACAGAGTCCTTAACATTTGCAATATTAATCGTTTCGATTTTTTAAAAGACCTTTAATATTAAGATAATCTCTGAAACTTCTTTGTGGCGTGAATTCATAATTCATATTCTTATATGGGTATTTCGCCACTCTGCAAATTAAAATATTAAATAACGAAAATATTAACAACGAACGTTTCGAGGGACAATCTGCCCTCGTTATCAACGAATAACAATTAAAACTAACAAGAACTTATCTTTTTTTCACTGGAAGAAAAAACGACCAACCTCCAATGAATTTTCTGACATTGACGTTTGTTGATATCTGTACCTACTTGATCTCATCTTTAAGAATCGATAGCCAACTATTGTCAAAAATATTGAGAAAGACGACACGCATTTTTCTTCGTTAAGTAAAATGTATGCCGTTTCCTTAATTTTTCGCCTAGTTGACATCGATTCTTTAGACAAGATCTTTGTGTTGTCCCATTGTATTTTATGGTTTTCATCCCAAGCATGTTCTGCCAGCTTAGACTTATTGAATTGATACGTTTTCAACATATTTTTATGTTCTTTAACTCTTACTGCTAAAGGCCTGGATGTTTCACCGATATAATATTTCCCGCATTCACAGGGAATACTATGTATATATACAATTCCGTGAATGTTGTTCTTCGTTGAACGGTTTAGTTTTTGTAAGAACTGACCGTAAAGTATTCATCGTTTTGAATACCGTCCTAACATTGAATCTATTTCCAATTCGTCTAATTTTGTCAGACATGCCTGGAATATATGGTATAGTAAGAGTATTATATTTTTGAGTGTCATTCCTTTGTATGTGTGTGGCATTGCTTCGTGTATTGAAAATGTTCCGAACAAGCGTCTCTGGATAGCAATTATCTTGTAAAACATTAATAATAAATTCTTTCTTTTTTTTGAAAATTGTATCATTAGAGCAAACAACTTTGGCTCTGTCGTAAAGACTTTTTACTTTTCTGACATAAACAAACTGGAACAGGTTATGCAAAGGGATGTACGGGAAGACGATTTCAATCGTATGTACAACTCTATTAGTAATACCTACAACAAAACACACACAGAGCAAAAACGTACACATTTAAAAAAGTACCAACACCTCATACAAGAAAAACACACAATTGAACTAAATACACTAAAGAACAGTGACACTTTTTTAAATAAAACTGTAGTTAATCTGTCTTCTAAAGAACTAAACGCCACTGACAAATTAGTTCTTGGCAAAGGGCTCAACTACGCAGTGGCGCCAAAACGAATTAATAAACTTGATTTAGTTACAGCTATAGAAGAGACTTGTCAAAAACTTCCAGAAGACATTAGACAGGAATACAGAATTAGAAACAAAATCATACTAGAACGACCTTACACAATCAGACAAAATATATCCAAACAAGAAAAACATTCACTACACACACTAAAAACCGATAACACAATTAAAATTCTACCTGCAGACAAAGGCAACGCCACAGTAGTACTTGACACAACCACATACAACGAAAAACTTTTAACACTAATTAGTGAGGGACAATACACTAAACTAAATAAAGATCCAACACATACAATAGAAACAAAAATATACAGAACACTTTACAAACACAGAGAACAATTTACAGATTTTGTAAGACGTACGCTAACACCACACTACAGTAAACCACCACATTTTTATGGATTACCAAAGATACACAAACCAAATGTACCACTTAGGCCAATAGTTAGTTCTATAGGTTCTCCTTGTCACAGTTTAGCTAAATATTTACTTAAGATACTGACTCCTATATCAGGAAATACAGACACGTATATACAGAACACGCCCCATTTCCTTGAAAAACTTAAAGAAGCAAACATAAACACACAACACTTAATGGTTAGTTTCGATGTAGTTAGTCTCTTCACTAATGTTCCAGTAGACAAAACACTCAACATCATTAAACATAAGCTACAAAACGATAACACATTACATACACGAACAACATTAAACGTTGGTACCATTATGGAACTCTTAACACTATGCATTAAAACGACATACTTTCAACTAAACAATGAATTTTACCAACAAGATTTCGGGATGGCAATGGGTTCACCTTTATCTCCCATTGTTAGTAACATTTTTATGGAAGACTTTGAACAACAACATGTCTACACGTACACCAACAAACCAGTAGTTTGGTGGAGATATGTCGATGATGTTTTTGCAATTTGGCCTCATGATATAGATGAGGTGGACAAATTTCTTGAACATATTAACAGTAAAGAAACCTCCATCAAATTCACATTAGAAACAGAGCAAAACAATCAGTTACCCTTTCTTGATACACTAATCACACGCACAATAAATACTTTTGAAACATCAGTATACCGTAAGAAAACCAATACTAATAGGTACTTACATTTTAATTCTAACCATCACAAAAACATAAAGACAGGCGTTGTAAAAAGTCTTTACGACAGAGCCAAAGTTGTTTGCTCTAATGATACAATTTTCAAAAAAGAGAAAGAATTTATTATTAATGTTTTACAAGATAATGGCTATCCAGAGACTCTTGTTCGGAACATTTTCAATACACGAAGCAATGCCACACACATACAAAGGAATGACACTCAAAAATATAATACTCTTACTATACCATATATTCCAGGCATATCTGACAAAATTAGACGAATTGGAAATAGATTCAATGTTAGGACGGTATTCAAAACGATGAATACTTTACGGTCAGTTCTTACAAAAACTAAACCGTTCAACGAAGAACAGCATTCAAGGAATTGTATATATAGTATTCCCTGTGAATGCGGGAAATATTATATCGGTGAAACATCCAGGCCTTTAGCAGTAAGAGTTAAAGAACATAAAAATATGTTGAAAACGTATCAATTCAATAAGTCTAAGCTGGCAGAACATGCTTGGGATGAAAACCATAAAATACAATGGGACAACACAAAGATCTTGTCTAAAGAATCGATGTCAACAAGGCGAAAAATTAAGGAAACGGCATACATTTTACTTAACGAAGAAAAATGCGTGTCGTCTTTCTCAATATTTTTAGACAATAGTTGGCTATCGATTCTTAAAGATGAGATCAAGTAGGTACAGATATCAACAAACGTCAATGTCAGAAAATTCATTGGAGGTTGGTCGTTTTTTCTTCCAGTGAAAAAAAGATAAGTTCTTGTTAGTTCTAATTGTTATTCGTTGATAACGAGGGCAGATTGTCCCTCGAAACGTTCGTTGTTAATATTTTCGTTATTTAATATTTTAATTTGCAGAGTGGCGAAATACCCATATAAGAAAATGAATTATGAATTCACGCCACAAAGAAGTTTCAGAGATTAACTGAAACAATAAAATGAACCACTCGGTAATCTAAATCAATTTGAAAAATCATAGGAAAATACTGCTAAAAATATCGTAACGAGCCCAATAATATTGATACAATAAAACGAAACACTTGGTTATGCGAATTACATCAATTATTAATTTAATACAATTACCGGCGGTGAATTCGATGTGATACACTGAGCCACGCAGCACCACTGGTACGAGTGCGAAACTTGGCTCTATTTAAGAGAACGGTCTTATTGTTGAAACATTTTGACTCTTTTGCGACATTATCTTGTATTTGTTGGTTCCTATTTTCGTCAAGTGTAAAGCCTGATCTCTTTGCAAATTATTACTTCCATCTATTTCAAAGTTAACGCAAAAATAAACAAAACTTATTTTTTTAAGCTGCTGACCCTGTATATATTTGTCGGCTTCATGCCAGGTAAACATATAATATGCATGCAAAATATCCTCATCCTTCAACAAATAGTTTTTGAGTTATACCGCCAACAGGCAGACAGACAGACAGACAGACAGACAGACAAACGGACGGAATTGAGAAAATCTGTTTTACGTCATCTAGGAACCCTGAAACATGAAGATCTGAAAAAACCTCGGCAGGTAATTTTTTTGCGATTACAATACTTTCTTTGTCTTTCAGACGAAGGAAGAAAATATAAACAAAAACTACTATACATATATAAGACAACTGTTGAAAGCATTGCAACATATGGATCTGAGTCTGAGAAATGAACAGACGAACAAGTGACGACTTAATATCCTGGCGTAGAAGTTGCAGACGATGGACGTCAAAGCAAGTATTCTAAATATCATACAAACTAAGGAATTACTATGGCAGTGGCACATGCGAAGGATGACGAAGGACAGATGGCCGAAAGGGTTGTGGGAATGGGTACCACCGGAGAGGAAAAAACGAGAAATGCCACCTAGATGCTAGAAGCACGAAATTAATGAATCCATGGAAGTACTCGAACTTCAAGCAAATGATTGGTAAGACTGGAAGAAGTAGAGTTTGGGAAGCAGGAACCACGAAAGGTATACAACGCCTGCAATATAATATATCTTTAATATTACAGACGCTGACTCTTTGGAATTGCATCTTAAAAAGCACTTCTATACTTCATAACATATGAAGACATATAGAAGATCATTTCGCATCATGCAGCAGAAAGATTTGAGTTGAGATTTACAAGAACCCCAACAACCTCAATCGAGACAAAGGTCACCCTTTTCCTTGCGTGTGGTAACAGATCATTTTTAAGCTCCCTCCCCCACGCCATTAACCCGAGACGAACTATTAACTTGAAATTTTGCCTTTTCCTTTCCCATTGCTGTACCGAGCTGTATGGGATACCAGTACCACGTCTACTTAGTATTCGGAAGATCTTGGGTTCTATACCGCGGTCGTCTGCTCTGGTTGAGGGTTTATATGGTTTTTCTGAGTCAACAGAATACCTTCTCTGAGGCGAATGCCAGGACATTTCTATCTTTCTTGTTCTTTCTTTCACTTTTAACTTCTCCTTCTCCTTAACTTCACCTGTAATCCCCAATCTGGGCTGAAGAGGGGTAGAAGGTCCTTATAGCAGTCAGATCCCAGCTGGGCGACTTGAAATACCTTGAAAGTTTACTTTTCTTTGCGATCGGTACAAGGGCTTCCCCTCTGGAGTGGTAGAGACGTTTAATTTCTCCTTCTCATTCTTAATGAAATCTCTTGCAAAAATGGGTGACATTCTGATGCCTTCTATCTCAACCATGACATAGTCAAATCCCTGTACATAATATACTTTTTAATTTTGGCCCGAAGTGATTAATTTTTGAGATACTTTGTAGTGCTTAAAACACGACTTTATATGATTGGTCGAACTCTTCTTTTAACTACTTTTTCTGATGCACCTGCATTTTTCTTGTTTTTACCGTTTTCTTTGTTTTATTTTGTTTCTTGTCCACTTCTTTGGTTTATTCAACCTGCTACTATTTTGTACCATTTTCATTTTATGCTGGTTCTGAATTAGCGTGGCAATTAGTTGTTGAATAATTTTCATTTTCTTCTCTATTACCTTGAGAGGGGGTTGTTTTAAATATTATTTCGATGGTATCAAAATAGTTGTCACTATATTTTTTTATCCTATTTATATGTTATCACATTCGAAACTGTTCGCTTCTACATAAATCCATATCATTGTCCAAAATTATTGAAAGTTAGCAGTCTGAAAAATATCGACAGAAAATTAGGAGTAGCTCCTAACTCCATCAGAATAGATCAATACCTTAGTTTAAAGCATTAATGTCTCCTTTATTTTAATTTTAATTAAAACACAGCATTAATTAACCCAGAATAAGCGCCACAACAATGTGCGAGTAAATCGGTTATCAAAACAATTTAATATTGCCCATGCACCAACAGTAAAATGTATATTTAAATGATGCTACAAATTTGTTTAGATGGAGTTAGAACATTATTGTCCAGGTATGTCTGTAGATTTTGGAGTTGGAATATTATGGCTCTAAAAGTAAGCAAACAGACAAAGTTATTAATTTTTTTGACAATTTACGATAAAAATTGTACTGTTCCATTCCGAAAATATGAAATGCTTTATATGGAAACATCCATAACCCATTTTCCTCAAGACAATGGCGTTAAACACTCTGATTCTAACGAGTCGAAATATTAATTAAGAAGTGTCTTTTGCGCAGTTACTTAAACAAATTGTTGCTAATGTAAGCAATTGTATTTCGGAGTACAGGGTGTCGTTAATACTACAGTAATACATAATTAGTTTGTTGTCAAGGGCTTTTCTACCTTCAGTTTACTGGCGTTTTAATCAAGAACTTCAAAAACTCAGGGGGAATATATTGAAGGATATTTTACATGTTGTCAATTTTAGTCTTTTGAATAGGAAGTTTTTTTTAATAAATCCAAGCTGTTGGTAGATGACAAATCTTAGTAAAAATTGTCATCCTAAATGGGTCGGTACCAATGAATGTATCAATTCAAAACTGCAGAGACTTCATTGGAGTTGGAAAATGAAATTTGCTTGTGGTGTTGTGGCGGAAGTTGAGATCATAGTTTTCCCATAAGTACCGTAATTTTTGACTACCTTAAAATACCAAGTAACAAATTACTGACAATATAATGACAAAACTCTGGATTCACAATAGAACAGTATTCTTTGGCAAAGTTTAGAAGAAGGTTTCTATATATTTAATGTTTTTTGTTGTGTTTTGGAGGTGGTAAACTACAAAAGTACGTTTGAGATATGTCGAGGCCAAAATAAATAACTAAAAACAATTTTCATCAAGTTTTCCATTTTTCTTCTTCTTTCTTCTAGCATATAGCTTCTTTACAAGGTATGATTATTTGTTTGTTTTTATTAGGTGCGCCTTTATTTTTTAAGTCTGGTAGCACCTTTTTTTTCAGTGACTTACTTTTCATTATTCTGTTATTCGATTTCTTAAAAAACATATTAAATTTATGTTAAACATGAATTTCACCTTTTTTATTGACGCATTAACGTCCTATACAAGATGAACATACTGTAAATGGTTTTGAACTAGTTTCATACCTACCACGTTTTTTAAAAAACTGAATCCAGTGATCCTCCAGATTAGCTAGTGGAATATCTGTCCTCTCGAGAACACCATAATCCAACCGCTTTCATTCTGTAGGGCCGTTTTTCCTATGTTGGTTACATTATTATTTGTAAGGTGTTAAATTTAATAGTTCTTGGAAGCCCCCACTTTTTGAATGGGAGATCAGTAGGACAGGACGAGTGCAACTGATCGTGATGGCCTACTCTACCCATGTGCAAGTATTAATCTTTTATAACAATAGGGGTTTTCAAATTAACATTTTTGCCGCTTTATCTCTTTGTTGAAACAGTTTTTTCCCTGCGCCATGAAAATTCAATGCCAGGATAATGCCTAACTATATGTAGAATGGTATTTGAGTATTATAAATTCTGGGATCGAAGTATCCCGTCTTCAACTGGTTGCCGAATTTTAAACGTTTTCATTTTCCGCATGGTTCATTTGGATAATTTAACATGCCAAAGTGTTTTTCAATTTCAATGTTGCTGTAAAACAATAACTGTATACCATAATTATTCTTCTGCATTCATCTTCGGAGAAAAACAATACATATTTACCCAGATTATAAATACTATTGTATTGTCGCCAATAAACATAGATTTTTATAACAAATCCATTTGAGTCTCATAATAAACAACATAGAATCCCCAGTCTTCGTCAAATTATTCTGTTTTGATTAGCTGCTACATTTCAATTAATTGTAATATATAGGAGTGTCCTCGTTCCAGAATAGATCCAAGGAAATTATTTGAAGATCATTGATCAAGCGTGTGCTTTAAATAATTTGTCAGTATTGTCTTGTTTCAGAAATAGGTTAGCATTTAGGTGCATATAAGATAGTATTTTTTTGGAATCGGCTTGATGCCATACCTTCGGGAACTAGAACGTTCAAATCCCAACTGCTTGACCGATAGCATATTATTAAAATAGTGTGGTATCCCATCAAAAAAGTGTGTAAGTCTTCTTCTCTTCTAATGATTTTGGCTATCGCATTGGCCCCGGTGATTTTGTTTGCAGCCACTCGGGGTAGAGTGGTGTATATCATACTAGTCCATGTCCTGAGGTTTGGATGCCCCGATACGCTGCTTCCTTCAAGATCTCTTTGATTTTCTATTCTTTTCTGTAATATTAGTTGAAGGAGGAGGTACTTTTTAAAGTATTCTAATTTCTTATGTTTAACTGTTGTTAAGAGTTCTGTAGTTTTTCCAATGCGTTGGGTCACCACGTCATTTTTTAAATTATTATATGATGTTGTACACTTCCTAGGGAGTAGTAACAGCCCTTGTTGCAGCTTTCAAATTCGTTTCTTGTGGCAAATTATTCCACTTCTTTTATCTTCTTTTTTCTATAGTTTGTGGTGTGATTTTGCTCTTAGTACTATTTCTGTACACTTTCTTCTATCTCTTATTATTAGTCTCGTATCTTTTATTTCCATCTCTTGTATATCTTCTTAACCTAATTTTCCCACTTTGTCTTAGGTCTAATTGTTTTCTGCAATTCATTCCGTTTCTTTTGCTATTGTCGTTGCATTGTTGGTTATTTCCATTTCTTCCAGAGCCTTTTGGAATAGTGTTATTGAGCATGCGATAAAATTTCTCCATATAGTTGATCTGAACCTGCAGACTGATCTTTGTCTATTGACATTTCGGGACAGAAGTGTTCGTCTTCCGTCTAAAAAGTTTTCCGTCCCCTTCAGTGATCAAGCTATGGTTCAGAATTACATTCATGTTCCTTGCTCTATGTTTTCCCACTGCTTCCTTGAGTTTTTGTGAAGGTTCAAATGGTCATGTCATCTGAATCTGTATGCTTCTATCCTGTAAGCATAATTCATTCGCTGGTTCTTCTTAACTTTAGTTGGACTGGATATCCATATCTTGATTGTTGTGAAGGGAAAGAAATATTCATTGAAGTAATTGTGTTGAATAATTTGTAGCAACTCTTAGTTTGTAAACAGACCCTATTCAAAACATATTTTCTTCTAGACGTTTGGAGGCATTGTTTTTATTTATGCTTCATGATGCTGTTATCCAGAGGTACTTTTAAGGACATGACAAATATTTATCAAAAAGTAATAAGATTTCCTAAATTATTCCAGGACATTTTCTTATGTAACTAACGCTTAGCTTTAGCGCCAATAATACTAACATAAAAACTTAAAATTTTATACATTGAATACGTAAGGGTAGATATAAATTCAGCGAAAATTTCACATGGCACTCCACTTCGCCCAACTGTTAAATTCGATAACTTTTAAGGAGTTGCTTACTCCAAATGCTGCCACTTGTATTATGCCAGTGGTATATTTCATTTCACTTAGTTATGGTGATATGTTCTATGTTCGTTTTGCTTGTAAGCCTGGTATGTAATAGAGCATTGCCCATCGAAATTAAAGAAGAGTTAGAGAGTAACGACTACCACAGGTATTAGCGTGGTAGCGGAACAGAGTACGATATTTTAAAATACCTGTATAATTTCTGGAAATCGAATTTATGTAATTCACAACGTTGCTGCCAGCTCTTATTCAGAATATTTCTAATTAAGGCAAAGCTTCGGTCGCATAGCATAGTAAATGAGTGATCTCTCGTTAAAGAAATAGTCTCTGACTCTTTAAATCTCTTAGTTCTTATGAATCTCATAAAAAGTAATTCATGATATTATTATTGTTGTAGCCCCCATAATTATACCGAATACCGAATATACCCTTTTCTAAGCAAGAAATAATCCTAGCTTTTGAAACTAAATTCATTCTAGGCATTATTAACAGTAACATTTTGAAATAATTTCAGATTTATTCGCGTCTCAGTTGACAGTTAAAAGTTCAGATTCATACAGCTAAAAAATCCTCATCCTAGATTTTTTTTTTGTAGCAATAGTACATCAGCAATATTAGAGGTAATTAGCTACCGGTTTTCTATTTGCTAATAGCATAAGTTGCTGAAAATTCTCTTTTCTGCATTAATTTTTATAGAGAGGTTGCGGTTTCCAGAATATCTAATTGTCAGCGATTTGAGCTTTGTATAATTATAATTTCTTCATGATTTTAAAATTTTAACTTGACTAGTTGCAAGGAAAGTCATTGTCCATCTTTCTCAAGTGAGTTATTTAAAATGTAGGCATTAGGATTTCTGTGCATGATACTTGAGAACATTCTATTCATAAAGCTTTTCCCAACAAGTTGTATAAATATGTATTTATAAATGGGGTGCATAAGACACCTTCTATTGCACGAGACCAAGCATAGAACCTGATGCGCGCTTCTATTTTGTGCCATTTATGCTCTTTTTAAATAAAAAGTCATGGACGATCATACATGTACAAAAGCGGAGACTGATAAACACAGATATGAGTTTCTTTTGAAAAATAAATAGAAAGGCAGGATTAGAAACACAACATAAAGACCAATTGGGTGCAAAGGCAGTGGAAGAACTGGTCTCAGAAAGGCAGTAAGAATGGCTGGGACATGCATATAGAATGAAGAAAGAATGATGGAACAAACATTTCAACCGAGACCAGAAGGAACGAACATAGTGATAATATACGGACAGAACACATAAGAATAACAGCGGAGTAGAGAGGATTAGAGTGGAACACAATGAACCAAAACGCGCAAGATATAAACGGGTGGCTAAAGTGGTGCTGAAAATCTTCAAGTGGCGAGGGGTGATAACTAACCGACATAAAGCCTTACATCTTGTCATAGAAAGGCTCACGATTATGTATGTGTGTATGTATGTATGTATAGTGAGTGCCAAAATATATTGTATCTGCATTGTATCTGCAATAAAATGTATGTATATATACCTCATCAATTGCGGTGAAACAGATGACAATCAAAAGAGTAGGCTTGGAAGATAATTTGACATAATAAAAATGGACCGCTGGAGTTTGCAACAGAAAATGTTTTGTGTTGAAAATTCCATTAAGGTAACTTCGACGTTCAAGTTCAAAGTTTATTTTTTATGTGCATGATGTTTCTTCGCTTTGTCATTAACGTATGGGATTGAAAATGGTCAATACTAGGTCGATTGCAAACAGAAACCCATTAGTAGGCAAAACGACGAAGGGTATATGAAGCATTCATGAGAAGTCCAAATCGATCAGTCAAAATGTTAAAGAAACTCAAGTTTCATCTCTGTAAAATATCAGTTTGAACTAAGATAACCAGTCGGGGGTAGATTTTCGTCAAAAATTTCGAGTGAAGCACGATAAGCCAATAATTTCATAGCACGTTTTGAGGAGTGACGAAATTCACGTTACTATGGGTAGTACGGATAAACAAAATTGCCGGTTTTGAAACTGAACATTCAAACAACATCAATGGGAGGCCCTTACATTCCTTAGAAGTCAGGGTTTGGTGTGTTTTTTCAAAATCAACAATAATCAGTTCTAATGTTTTTAAAAAGAACAGCGAAACAGTCACGATGAATTCAGAAAGATATAGAAATATATTTGATATAATTTAGAATCTGAGTATTATATCTAAAGCTGTTATCAGTAACTAGTCCTAAGTTTTTGCGTTTTCCTGTATTGGAATTTGAATATTATTGATTGATAGTTTAATCTTAGATTTTAAAACACTTATACTATCTTTACTACCAAACAACACAATAACAGATTTAGATGGATTAAGTGTCAAAGAATGTTCTTTGTAATTTTTTTAAATAGAATATAAATCATTCAGCAACGGCACGGGTAACCCCTCGGTACTTCAGCCATTATGAATTAAATTTAAAATTATATTTACACGAACGCGAGAACTCAACACTACTCGCCAAGAACGTTTCTAGCAAAATGTGGTAACTGCCTCCTACTTTTTTCATTGGGACATCTAAAGAGCGGGGTACATAAAACAAAACCCAGAAAATTAGACTAGTTGAAAATCAACATTCGACGTGAATTGAAAATATTCTGCCAGATATTCTCCACCGAGTAATGGCTGAATTTGTGAGGTAATTACAAAATATGCATATAGCACCACGATGGTCATTTGACCAATACTACATTTTATAAAGGAAACTTTGATTTCAGTATATTAAAATGCTACAAAGCGTAATTTGTATTTTTGTTCAATATATCACATTCTTCGTCTCCGTCTGCCTTTCCAATCATTTTTATGTAGATCTCTTTACGTGTAGATGGTGAACAGCAAGGGTCCTGCGGTACGCCTTTCGCAATAGATTTAAAAGTTAACATACTGTTTTGTAATCTTATGCACTATACACGTTCGTTTAAGTAACTACGAAGCATATCAACAGAATTCGATGATAGAACAATAAAATCTAAGATAGCTAAAAGAATTTTGTAATTAGTTGCTGAAATCAAGGAGAGTTAGAATAGATAGATACCTTGTTTTGGTTATGAGCTGATAATAAATCATCTCTAATGTTCAACAATGTAGTAGTGCATCTATAACCTTGTTTAAACCCAGATTGGTCATCAGAAATGCTCGTTTGGGAATATTTTGTAACAAACAACAATTCCAAATGTGCGTAAGAGAAGACAAAATTATTGGAAAGCAATATTTAATAATTTCAACATTTAAATTACCACAACCAAATGCTTTGCTATTGATATCAGTGATATATACAGCAACTACAGCAGAGTCAACAGTGGTGAAGTTTAAAAATTGTGCAAAGCCTTCTATTTTCTTATTTTGATAAAAATGCAATCATTCCTTAGTATCGTTATCATTATCAGGAATAGTGTTAATAAAGTAATTACTAATTGCATTAGGGTTCTGTAATTCTATGAGCAACTGATTATTTTTTGATGATGTAATTCCAAAATGCAATTCCTAGATCCCAAATATGCTCGTTTTTCATTTTTTATAGCTTGTGTCATGTAATTTCGTAACGTTTTGTAATAGTTTTAATGCTTCGATAATTTAGACTTTTGAAATTTTGCAAGTGCCTTATCTCTCAGTTTCATCATTCATTTTATATCACTGATCAACCATGGTGCATATTCTTCTTTTTCTCAGCCTTCCTTCCTTCATCGACCGTTGGATATAGGCCTCCCTAGATTTTGATAAATCGTCCTATTTTGCGCTGTTTGGTGCCATCTGTGTTCCTAGCGATTTTTTTTAATGTCAAACCATGCCTTCATCGCCCGATGCTTCTTTTAGTTGTTCTTGGTCGCTATCTCATAATGCGACTTACCCATTCATTTGATGTTTTGCGAATGATATGTCCAACTCAGTTCCATTTCAACTTCGCGATTCCTTTGTAGCATTTCTGGGTCGTATTTCTGTATTTCTGATTCGGTCTGTTAGGTTTATACCGAGCATGGCACGTTGCGTTGTTTCCAATTTTGTAGCGGTTTTTAGCGTAAGTGCATCGTCGCGGTGCCATAGGTCATCACGGGCAAAATGCAACTGTACCTTCGATCTTAAACTAATCGGCACCTTCTGGTTTCTTAGAACCCAACTCAGATTTCCAAAAGCCGCTTAACCTAGTTTTACCCTTCTTGTAATTTCTGCAGCTTGATTTTGGTTACATAGTTTAGTTAAGTGGCCATGGTATACTCGTCGAAATTTACTATATTGTGGTCATTTACATAGAATTGTCTTTATGAATGGGACATTACTTTTATTTTATTATTATTAAAGAATAAAAGGGTAAGCGGCAAAGCCAATAATGACCCTTACAAATTATGCAAGTATGCAGAACATTGTAAATTTCGACTTAACTAAGGCTTACTCTACAGAAAGCTGAGAACAAATAACAATGAGATGATAGGACTACTATAGTTGAGCTACACGTACTTTAACTAAAATATGGAGCTGCATTCAAGTGTTCATCAAGCATATTCTTGAAAACATTTAAATTCCTTGCATTTACAACACCACTGCATTCCAGTGTTCCACAACCCTGTTTGATAAAAAGAATTTGCGGGCGATCGCGGCTCAGTTTTAGATTGTGACCTCGGAGATGGACATTGGAGTTGTGTTTGAAAAAATCTAAATTGCACTCGTAAGAGTTATTTAAAATTTTAAAGACTTCAATAAGATCGTTTCGCAAACGCCTGACTGTCAGGCTAGTTAAGTGTAATTTCGACAATCTTTCGGGATAACTAAGATTTCGCAACTAAACGGAATTTTAGTCACTCGCCTTTGTACTTTCTCTAATAGTTCAATGTCTTTTACAAGATACGGGCACCACACCGGAGCAGCATATTCTACAAATGTAAGTTTTATAAATTTTTAGCACTAGGGAGGGTAACGGGTTTTTAAACACACATTTAACGAGGTATATTAGACTATTTGCTTTTTTCACTACACTTAAGTCTACTTGGGTTTCCACACTCTTCAAAATCATGCCATCTACAGTATATTCCCTCTTAGGGTTATTATGACCTAAGTGCAGGACACTACACTTCGAGGCATTAAGCGTCAATAGCCACTTCGATGACCAGTCTTGTAGTCGCTTAAAGTCGTCGTCTATGGAGAAACCATCCGTGATTGGGTTTCCGAAAAATTTTGTATCGTCGGCAAATAGTGTTATATTTATTTGATGAGATATTACGCGTTAAGTCACTTGTATATGCTAGGAAAAGAATAGGTCCTAAAACGGAACCTTGCGGCACACCACTTAGTACGGGATAATATTCTGAGTAAGTATCCGCGACCCTCACAAAAAACGTTCTTTCTCTCGTAAAGTCGGAAATCCATCTCAACAAATCGCCTCTTATACCGATATGCTCAAGCTTTAGTAGCAGACGTTCGATGGCCACTTGGTCAAATGTTTTAGAGTAATGAAAGTACAACACATCAAGAGGCTCACCTTGGTCAAGGGATTTAGTCCACTCGTTTAGATTTGTAAGTAACTTGGTGACGGTTGATCGTCCAAGTAAGAATCCATGTTGAGTCTGCGGGATGATGTGGTTGTTCAGGAGAAAAGTTGTCAGATGCTTGGCTATTATTCGTTCCATACACTTACAAATGATCGACGTTAGACTGATAGGCCTGTTGTTAACAGGATCAAGTTTGTCTCCTTTCTTATGTATTGGAATAACAATGGCTCGCTTCCAAGAATTTGAAAGGGCACCCTGTTGTAAAGACCCATTCATTAAGTTTGAGAGAGGCATAAGAAGTGAGTCAGCACAATTCTTTAACATATGGGGATGGATGTCATCGAGTCCTGGGCTAGAATCGGACTTGAGCTGTGACAGGACTTTAAAAACTTGGTCCGTATCGAAGTTGACTGTGGTTAAGCTATTTGAACAGCGAGTGGTTGGATCAAGTACTGGTAGGTTTCCTAGGGGTTCCTCCAAAAACGATCGTGAAGATTGTTTGGCAAATAGGTTAGCTATCTTATTAGGGTCTGTACACACGGAGTTGTTATCATCACGAAGTGTCAGGGTTGTTATGCGAGAAGATAAATTGCTTCTGATATATTTGTGAAAATTTTTGGCCCTTCCTAATACAATGCCGAAACAATGTTGCAACGCATGCGAAAAAGTCGAGTCTGCCTGTAGTCGAGATTTCTTAAAAACGTCCCAGAGGATACGTTTTTTCTTCAGCTGTTTCCGAATATCATCGGTCATCCAGGGCTTGTCTCCAACATGTTTTATTGAAATTCATTTAGTCCTATGGTCTGCGAGGCTGCATTTAGCTCCAATAGCATTTGTTCCAATTCCTCTTCGTCTCTAATGATGATGACTATATCATCTGCAAATCGCAGTTGATTCAGGTAAGTACTATCGATATTGATTTCCGTTTTTTTGCATGACAACATTTTGTCTGACACCTCTTTCGATAGGTATTTTTCCAGTTGTTACATTGCACAATAGGACATGCTTTCTAGTAATTTTGAACGTTTGTGTAGGGGTATGTGAAATTAGCACATTCAGAATATTTTAATTAAGATATTGTATTTACTCATGCATTTTACTTATGTAAAATATGTTTTGCCATGGAATTATTAATGTGTAGACTATTTTTAAAAGAATTAATTTCAAAATTTTGGAAACATCTAAGCGTTGTATGCGAAAGTAATTAGCTGGTATTTGCAATACAGTGTAAGTGAAAGTATACGGTTTTATGGTCTAGAAATTTAAACCTATCAACACCGAAATCTAAGATTATATCTGGATCTAACACTATTATAAGATCGAAAAAGGATTTAAAATTACCATCTACACGAGTTGCCTCCGTAATGATTTTTTTAAACCAGACAATTTCAACCAAAGAACACATATAAATGGTACTTGAGTGTTGAAAATTTAACAAATTTATATTCATATCTCCAACGGTAGTTTCCTTCTATCTAAACAAATTAAAATAAATGTACTACCTAAAGGTAACACTAACAAATACTAATTTTAATTTGCTATATTGTAACAATAACTTTTTAGATTGTATGTAAACAATAAACATATAATTGTAACGAACAAAATTGATAATTTTCTTGTTAAAGTGTTGGCTTCGTTTCACAGATAGTTGGTAAGCTCAGGTTAACAGTTGGCTGTGCTATCTTTAAGACACATGTCCAACTTCGTGTACCAATTTGACTATTATTTAATAGTGATCTGCATGGCCGAAAATTCAATTGTAGATGAGACTTTATTTAACCACTAATTTTTGTACATATAACTATATAATTAACCAGAACATTTATTTGAAACAAACTGTCAGACGATAAGCTTTATATCCCTAAATCTCAAAATAAAGTTATTTCTATATTTTGACTTTCTGTATACGTGTTTTGGATGCTCCAGCTTTTTCTACTATTTCGAATAAAAACACGGCTAGATATAAATATGCTCATTACACCAAGTCTAGCAATTCCTTTGGTTGTCAGTTACGAAATATTATTATCGTGTAAGTAGACTTTAGATCTATAATACGCTTGAAAGACGGTAAAATATTTTACAGTCCTTGCAATTGCTGCGAGACAGTGTGTTTAAAAATAGTAGGAACGTATAAATAGCTTCCTCATAGCTAAGTTGATTCCAGTAATGTCTGCTTCAGTTAAGCCTCTTTTGTTGCAATTTTCTAAATCTATTTATGTTTGCACATAAACTATTTTTAGTTATGCTTCCGAAGCTCTTTGTTTCTTAATTTTTAAAGTTGTAGGGGGTGTCCTTATGCCCCATGTACCTTTTTTATGTAATTATGTGCAATGTTAAATGACTTCTGTATAAGTTTTGCATTATACAGCCTATATCAGAGGCGGACTGACGATAGTTTAGCGTCGCTGGATCTTAAGAGTAGCAGGCCACATATTACTGTAAAGCTGTGCATACTGCTCGTCACCCATTCCAGCTCATCGCAGAAGTACGACTTTTTGGGAGATCAAGGTCATTATAATTTTTAACTACATCAACATATTTTTGTAGTGCTACACAAGCTTGAAAAAGATTATTCTCGGAACTTTTAACTTACCTAACTTAAAATGTAATAAATTTCATTAAATAAGTTCTATATTTCGCTTTTTGTACTTCTTGTAACTTACTGTATGTCACTCCGGATGCTCTAAACAAGCGAATTCGAGACTTAATCTGTCAAGATAATTTTGCGCCTTTTGTGTGGAATATTAATGCCAAAAACTGAAAAACTTTGAACGGGATTGATCGCTGTTTTCTTTGTAGGTATTTTTTCATTTGTATTCGCGTCACTGGTAATAGACACGTTAACCGGTCGCTCAACCCCGCTGTTAGATTTGTATAGTGTGAACACTAGTGGATAGTCGAACCTGAGGTCGCGAGTTCGAATCTCGGTCGTGGATTTTTTTTTAATTATCGAAGAAAAGCGGATGCAAATTTTTATCCCTGTCACCTTTGAATCTAAAGTGCCACATTATCGGCGTTGTCTACTCCATTTGTACTCTTCGATAAACGAATTTCCTCAGCTTAGGCTTCGCAACTTTAGAGTTCTCGTCTCCTTTGAGAATTATCTTAGCCCAATTCGTCGCACATATGGTTCGATAATGTATATAACATAATATAATAACCGGCATACCACATTGTAATAACGGTTAGCAAGGGGTAATTTCACTAGGGTAGTTTGTCGACTGCCATCAATGTAATAAAACCTACCTGTAAATTTCAGAACATTTTGGAAGCCAGTTTTAAGACGGTTTTATTATTAATCATTCTACAGTTATATGATCCTCGTGGCTGTGGCAACCAAAACTAAGATTATATACTTATCATATTATATTAAACTATTGAACAATCTGTAATTATTTATTATCGTTCCAAGGAGTCGGTTCATTTATTGGAGCGGGCCACCGGAAATCGTCCCGGTATCCCGGTGGGCCAGTCCGCCCCATTTTGAAAACAGTTGATTAGGAGAAATCCAAGTGCGGCGGTCGCAGGTGTTAGTATACATACTACAAACGTTAACAAATTCAACTTGCTGCGTCGTAATTTTTAGGGCAACTTTGTCTGAAGTGCAGAAAATTAATTCTGGTAGTCCTCAGGGTAGTATTCTGGGCCACTTCTATATGTAGTTTATACAGCTGACCTATCTTGAACAGAAAGAACGGTAGTAGCAGTTTTACTGATCATAAAGTCATTCTTTCTTGTGACAGCAACACAACAATTGCAAGCCATTAGTCACAGGAACACCTCAATCTAATTAGTAATTGAATCGAAAAATTGCGTATGTAGATAAATCTATCGCAGTTACCTTACGGCTGCATCAATGTCTATCAATATTAATATAACTTGTGCTGAGGTACCTCAAAGTTCGAAGATATCTAGAAATGTACCTATATTGTAGCCTTACATGGAAAATCCATTACTACCAAGGAAAGAAAACAGATGGGCATTAACTTAATGAATCTCACTTGGCCCTTAAGCAGAACATCTCGCTTTTTGATCGGTAACAAACTGTTGGTTCACAAAAGTATCAGCAGCACTATATGAACATATGGGATCAAACTGTGGAAAAAGCACAAGTTTTTAAACATTGGGATTCTGTAGCTTTCAATGAAAAACTGATACAAAATTCATATAAACGCGGTACTCCAACCACTAAATACGACTGTCTTTTCTTTCCTATACTGATCCTCCTCTGGCTTTTCAGGGGTATTTGCGGAAATCATAAATTTTTACCGCTTTTTTCACCCAACTGCTATTTTTCTATACCCAGTTTTTGAGTATGGGTGTATTTTTTTCAAGAGAAATTAATGCTTAAGAGAAAGTGTTTTGCTGTATAGGGAAGGAGAGTGAGCATGGTGATTAAATTTTTCTTAGCGAAGTTAATCCCTTCAACGATCAAGTGGCATTCATGGTTATGCATCACTAGAAGCACAGGGTTTTTCTTGCTGCACCGAGTGGTTTTTGGGAATAATTTCAATACCGAAATAAAGTTGTCTGCTATCATCCAGTCTCACAGAACCTGGCGCTGGATCGACCATTTTTCTGTGCTTGTCAATACGCACTCTAAAAAGCACCCATACAGGGGGCAGGCATTTTCGTTTGCGCAAACGATGCCAACTTGTGTCATAAGTTCGCCACCTTTTCTTGATATAAACTGCGCTATTTGTTTCTCTTCTTTCATTCCGACAATCTTTTCAACTGGTGTACCGTGGTCACCCCAGTTTCATACAAACTAAAAATTTGGTAATCTTCGAAGGGAAACCTTTCTCCAAAATCCTCCAGTTTATCAAAATTACCGAAGGCTGTTAATCTGTTGAATACAGTCATGCGGGTTAGCAAAGCACCACGTCTAGTGATGGGCATAACCGGACAATTTTCATAACCGAATTATTTGCATTCGAATGATATTAATAACCGAATGATTATTTGGATAATCATTCGAATAAATTTTGGCTCTCGATTCGTTTCGATTTCGCCGGTTTGCCGGTTACGCGGTTCAGCGTCATCTGCATCGGCATCATAACTTGCAGAGAGCAGAGGAACTCAATTAATCGTTAATTATAATAATTGTATAAATGATTTTTATTTGATTTCAAAGGAGTTTGTGCAATAAGTAATTGTGGATATGAATGAAATATATCTGGATACACTTTTATTGTTTTCGATTGCTGGCGATTTATAATAATATAATAATAATTAATAATATATTGTTGTATTTGTATGAGTTTTACTCCTACATTGTTCCGATCTATAACCAAAACATAATGTGTACATTATGTGTTGTGTATTGGAAATTAAGAGGTATTTATTAAGAAGTGTAGAAAGAAAGAAATATGCGGGACTGCTTGCTAACCGCAATAAAAAACAGTGGTAAAACGTTTATGTTTATCGATCGGCCGTGTTAAAGACGGCAAAAAATTGATTTATGTTCATATCATATGACGACGGATCGACCGCGAGCTTCAGCCGGTAAGGAAGCAAGGGAGAAAACTGCAGAGCGAGAGGCCCAAATGGTGTTTTCAGTACAATATGCCTTGCTTATGGTTATGAGTTATGAATGACGTAGTATTTACAGAATTTCGATCACTCGCAGGTCGCTGAGATACGGCACGTAGTACGTATTAGGATGAGGTTATTTTTCATTCGAATACTTAGAACGAAAACCGAGTTACACAGGTTATTTCAATAACCGGATAACCGGTTATTTTTAATTCGAATAAGCCCATCCACGTCTATTTCCATTTCAAAAGCTGTACTTGAAAGCCATTTCCGCATTTTCTGCATTGGAAAATGTGCGAGATTTCTTCTATGAGACTGAATTACTGCTTAACAGTTTTTATATTAGCGATAAATAACTGCTTAGCCATATACGGTTCGGTGAAAGTACTGACGATGATAAAGAACGTTAGAAATCGAATTGCATACAAACTTTTTTTCTTAAAACATCTTCAAGAACACATCTTTGCAGTTTGCTGATTTTCTGTAAATTATTTATATTAAATAGTAGGTCGAATACATCGAACCTACATATACAGTCACCGCCAAAAAGTTGACATAATATGGGAAAAACTTTTATTTTTGATTTTTCAAAAAAACGTTTTAAGTCAACTATTTGTGCTTATCTAAAAACCTATTTAGCCCATATCATACATACCAAGTGATTTTTACTTATTTAGAAAATGAAGTTTTTAGAAATTGTAAAAATTTGAAAAGTTTTATTTTACGGAAATTAAGTAATATTTCAATGAGATTTTTTAGAGTGTATTATTTTTAGCTAACTGAACAATGTCAAGGTCAGAAATCACCTATTTTTTTTAACTTTAGCCAAAAATATAAAATGTTAATTACTTCTTTAGATTTTTTACTATTTACCGAAAAGTAGTATGTTTGCATAATTTTTACATTTTTTATGCAAGGCGCTTTTTCGGAGAAATATTTTTCAATTCTAATTAGTATCTATTTAAATGGCTTCTGAAACCTCTAATATAACCCTGTTAATAACTTACTGTTACAGAAATCCTGTAAATGTTCTTTTACAGTTGTCTAAGGTTTTTCTTTATCCAATTTGCATGCTCTAAAAGATATCCTCCATTAGACAACTGTGAAAAACATTTACAAAATTTTTGTAACAGTAATTCCTTAACAGGGTTAGATTAGAGTTTTCAGAGGCCATTTAAATAGATATTAATTAGAATTAAAAAATATTTCTCCCAAAAAGCACCTTGCATAAAAAACGTAAAAATTATGCAAACATACTACTTTTTCATAAATCATATAAAATCTAAAGAATTTATTAAGATTTTATATTATTTTTTCCAATTAAGCTTTCACATAAAAAAATTATTTTAATATTAAGTCTTGGTATGTGAAATTTTAAAAAATATTTAAAAAATTTAAAAAATTATTTTTAGCTATAAAGTTCAAAAATTAGGTTTTTTCTGGCATTTCAATTGTTCAGATAGCTAAAAATAACACTCTAAAAAAAGCTCATGGAAATCTTGCTTAATTTCCGAAAAATATCACTTTTTTTATTTTGACAATTTCGAAAAACTTTATTTTCTAGATAAGTAAAAATCAATCGGTATACATGATACGAACTAAATAAATTTTTAAACAAGCACAAATTATTGACGTTAAAAGTTTTTTTTTTAAATCTAAAATAAAAACAAATTCCCATATTATGCGGACTTTTTGACGGTCACTGTACATTTGTCATTTTAAATATATAGCAGGTAGGTAATCGATACCTTGAAATAAGCAATAATTGTTATCTTAACAAGCCGGTAGATTCAATATTTTGATAAGCTTATATAAACGTACAATTGGTTTTATTAAAATATTTTAGCTAACATCGTAGTAAAACTATTACGTTAAAAAAATTTTGTGGTTTTGCATAAATAATTGTCAGCAAAGTAGTTTCCGTGATGAGATTATTTATCATTTTAAGCACACTTTGTATGCAACGTCTTTCGTCTGCGAAGGACGAAGAATTCGTGAATCATCTTGATCATCCATGTATGGCTGTCCCGTATGGAGCAATTTACATACTCTTATCTTCGAAACTTTTTTGTATTCCTTTAAGATAAATTCTCTGAACCGACATCAGTATGATTAATTGCAGTACAGGTCGAACTGACGGATTAATAGTGCAGGCCCATTAAAATAATTTTGTACTCCGTCTAAAAGTAAATCTAAACCCATCAGTTAGCGGGTAAGTAGCGTAGATTCTCATCTCTAGTAGCACCTATAAATTACAGTATAAAAAAGTCAGAATCTAGTTGCAAAATATTTTATAAACTACCGAAATTATACTCAATAAAAATGTGCAAAAGTAGAAAAACTAGGCATATGAACACAGATTTTTATATTGTGTTTTAATTTCGAAAGCAATTTACAAAAAGGGAAATTTTATAAACTTGGGAAGAGCAGTCCATAGAATTTGAAAAAAGTTTCGAAGTACGCATCAAATTTCTATCATATTAAAATGTGGATAAAGCTATTAGTAAAAATATGTTTGTATGTTGCAGACTTTTCGAAGCAAGGGTTAACAAAAAATCAAATTTCAATAAAATCTAGAAACTCCCTGTAACCGTGTTGGTCTAATCGGCGTGAGACAACTCCTAGTCCGAATTATATGACTCATTGCCATTATGGTATGTAAGAAAAGCTAAAAATATGAGTTTATTATGGGCGGAGTAACTGAACGTTTCATAATTCTTAAATGGCTATTTTATTTTATTTGGAAATCTATTAAATAATAGTTTGAGTAAACAGTCTGCTTCATGCAATGAACCATGCATGAACAGACATGGTTACACAATGTATTCTAAATAAAATTAGCAATTTCCAACTCCAGTTATTTACAGAAAGTATTGTTGATTTTTAATCAGGAATTCGTATGGAGCAGCAACTGTATTTATTTAAATCTGCGCTAAACAGTTTAGTGTATAATAAATATAAATTGCACCTAGCCTCTCCACGTATGTGGATTTTGCTCGAAAACGCGGTGTTTGCATTGTTGCACACTCCCTTTTATGAGGCTGATATACGACATGGCAGTATGTTATCGCTAATCTGAAAACTATTACCTGGCAGTAATTCGCATGCCTATATTTAGGTTCCATTATGTTAACAACAGACATGGACGTTATTAATATGAGAACCGTCTACACTACAAAATAGAAAAATGTAATTATTTAAGCAGGTGCCATGTGGATTTCAATGGCGTAGAGGTCGAGACGCATTTGCTAAGCTGCAAGCAACTACTGCATTAGCACGCAATGTAATTTCTTTTGAATTAGGTATTTAATTGAATTTAGCAGCTACACTAACAACGACGTATGGTAACTGGGTAATCCGACATAATAATTTTCATTGCTTGCTTGCTTGCTTGACGCCACTTTGAGAGCGAACCCGTGGGCCGAATTGGCTGATTTTGGTGTCAATCGACTCAAGGCGACGCAAGAAGCCAGTAGTAAGGTTTTAAAATTTTTATACGTGACTTTTTTTATGTGGATTTTTTTGTTGATAGCTAACCTCAAAATGAACTCGACACACAAAATTTGTGAATATACAAAGCGCATTTGGTCAATTCAAAATGCATAAAGAGACTAAATACCAAATAAGATCAGATATAGACTCTCCAATTAATTCACACCTACAGAAGAAGTTTTGTAACAAACGACTTCCGGGATTGGACGGTCTCACTATTGACGTCGAAGAACTCAACGTTTCGCCTGCATTCATAAGTGGCTTCATCAGTTGCAAAATCAACAGTAGTTCAACGTGTAAACCACGCCAGAGGCAAAATTCTTTTAACGATCGGATGGACAAAGGCGAGAATTTATAGGAAAGTGTCGTCTCAAATAAGTGACGGTGGGCGGGGCTTAGAAATTAGCACTTTCCACATGGGAAGAAGGAGAATGCCGTTAGATTATTAGAGGGTGTTGTAAATCTCAATGGCTTTTCGAATCTTTCTGCTAAAGAAAAATGAGGATTTGTTAAGTCATTTTGCTGTTTCAGATGCTTAATTGCATTTCACGCCGTTAGTTAGGTCATTTTGGTATTTTGAATAGCCGCCTAAGTTTAGAGCAGCGTGCCCGTATGCTAAGCCCTTTTAGCTCTTTATTTGGCTCCTTCGCCTAATTCCAGAATCACGATTTCGCACATATTTAGCCCCAAAAGCAGTATTTGTCGTCGATTGGAGCTCTCCGCTGATGGCGTTTTTCTGAATTCTGAATAGCACGCTGTGGCGGCGTGATACCAGCGTGGCCCGCATTGGCTTGTTTCATTTCATCGCCTTGCGATTCGCTGTGGTTTAGTCACGTGGGGGACGCGGCCAAGGTGACCTTTTGCCAACGCTTCCCTCGGGGATTCAGCCGAGCGCCGTCGATCAAGCAAGTGGTCGGATAGTGTGTGCTTCGTGCGGCGCTCCCGCCATTATGGCGGGGGCGTCAGTCTTTTTCCCGTCAAGTGCTGCTTCAGCAATTATGCTACAAACGTTTTCGCCTTAAGGGCAGTCGTCCGGAGCCCATTGCAGAGAGCGCTTGTGTGGTGGTTGTGAGTCGGAGTTTATCGAGTGGTCTTCGGCGTAACGTGGGTGTTTTTGGAGCCCAGTTCCTGCTACTGTTAGTGAGGGGTCGTGCCCCCTTCATCTCGACCTACGAGGATTTGGTTCAGCAGAACGAATGAGGCCCCCTTTCTTTTCGTCGTCCCGTTGTACGCGTCCTGACGCGTCTCCCGTCGCCATTGAGGCGGTTGTGCATTCACCCCCTTTCGCCGTTGTAACACCGAAGGTACCTACCACCTACGATTGCAGCTCGTCGCAACTCAACTGTACCAGGCTCCCTCGCCGCCTACGCATTAAGGTATGTGCCTTTAACCTGATTACCGCTGTGAACGCGAGTGTTACTCATTACTACTCATTACTGCGCTAGTGTATTCATTCAGACTTGCAGACTGTTCATGCCGCGAAGGCTAATGTAAATCGTCGCTGCCCTTGCATAAGGCAACGTGTATATTTGTACTCATTACTACTCATTATTGCTGTTCACTAATGTTCAACATCTGTCGTTAAGTTTAGAGCGCGCGTGCCAGCTGGTGCCCTTAATTATAGATTAAGGTTAGATACAGGGCGACGCATTCTGCTACCCCATTGTAACCCGAAGTGAAATATATGATTGGTTAGTTAAGGGAACTATTGTTTGTTTCGGCTTGTGCATGTTCTGTTACAGATAGACGCCCCTTTATTGTACGAATTGTTGTACGACGGAACGAGGAAGCTGTGAGCGTGCAGGTGAGTGAGACAGCTGCGTAGTCGTGGTCGGATTGACACCTAATCACAATCCTTGCTTAAGGCAATCCCGAAATTGTTATTTGACCTTGCAACTCTTGAGTAATCTTATTGGCGGAGTATTTTTGCATGCTTCGCTCCCGTCTAACCGTCCAGGCCCGGTTAGCCGGGTTAAGACAGGCTTGGTGGCGCCCTCATAATTTCGACATACCCTGTATATACTATGCCACAACGCGCTTGCCCAGAACGTATCGTGTGACTCACGCCCGACTCCCTGAGCGTTCCAGCCGTGGCCTATTAGCCTATTTCGAACCGATTTCAGGGCAAGTGTGTCAGGTTTTCAGGACTGATTCCGTGGTGCGATGCTCACCTTGGGTGGGTGTCGTAAAGTCCTTTTAATACCGTAACAGATTTGCGGATACTAGAAGTTTCATCAAAAAGGATCCTATAGCCGGCATCATGTTGGTTTTCGGCTATGGCCTATGATGAAATAAGATCCGAATTGAGACAGCGCTGGTGCTCACAGATATGAATTTTACTGAACGTTGTTTTTCGCCAATGTATACAGAATTACACTAGCAAGGGACTCTATATAGATCTTTAGATGAAATAGTGTTTAATTTATCTTTTGGTGAAGAACGAACCTGCGAAATTTTGCTCGGGGGTTTCCCTTGCAAAATAGTTCCGCCTCTGGCGTCGTTTACACGTTGAGTTACCGTGCTCTTTTGATTTTTCTCCCGATGAAGCCCCTTACGAAAGTGGGTTGAGTTCGTCGAACTCAATAATGACACCGTCCTATTCGGAAGTCGTTTGTTATGTATGACTATGGCCATGAACGCCTCCAAAATCAGCTACAGAAAGAGTTAGGCAAGATAAAGTATTAAACTTATTATTGTTCTTGTATGCAATTGATGAATCTGGTAAAGAATTCCAGGCAAGAATGGATAGTAGGCTACATATTACATTGTTTGGTTTACCATTTCAGACAATCATCTACTAAAGAACCTTTTAAAATCAGAATGAAGGCTCTAGCGACATATTTGTTCCTCAGCACAGACAAAGGAACCATTGCAATTAACACAAATCGGGGTGACAATTGGAAATAACCTTATTGAACAGGTCGAACATATTTAGAAAGCATAATTAACAATAGAGGAAACATGGGCGATAAAAAAGAATTCTAAGAGTGAGAAGAACATAAGGAGAGGAAATAATCATATAAGAAAAGAATTATAAGCGAAATCCGTGATAGAATCACTATAAATGAATGTGGTCGAGACATCTAGTAAGAATGGGAGATGAGGAACAATTTAAGAACAGATGGGAGGCCAGACCGATTGCATATAATATAAGAAGGGAACAAGAGGAACGTGAAATATCCCAATAGAGTCTATTTTAACCGAGGAAGGCGAAATTAGAACACAACCAAAGAAATATGGAGAGACCACAAGAAGTTTTGTATGTAAGAAAAGATCCAAGGAATCAGCATAGAAAACGTTGACATCCTAGGGTACACAAGAACTGGATTATGTGAATGTGTAAGTATGCACACAAGAAGTGTATAAAATGTTCGCTAAGCGACAAAAAGATGTCGCTACTATCAGATCGTTCGTATGTTGTTCGAAGACGTCCCATCTGTCATAAGCATCAGTCATAAAGTAGTTTAGTATTGACATCCAGTTAAATGGGTCAAGTTCTTCCAGTTTAAAAATGAATTAAGTTGAAACTCGTGCGGTGATCAAATATCTCGATAAAGAAAAGCTTAACTGTAAGTTCCATAAAAACTGATTTATGGATATGTTGGGGCAATAGTTCATATCCCAACAAACAGTGAACAAGAGAACAAGTGGGCTCCAATGTTTAAGTGTGAACGTCAGAGCTGTGAAGTTGACTCCTGCAGTGTTGGTATATTGACTAAACATAGGTACCTAAAATCAGCATTCCTTTAGCACATGCAAATAACATATACAAAACAAAATAAAATAAACATAGTGTATTTAGTTGCTTTCGCCAATATTAAATGTAATTGAAGTTATTTCAAAGTTTAAACAACGTTTCAATTCAGATAATGCGAGAATATTATTTAACCAACTTTACGTTGAATCTAATGGCAATTTAATCAAATTATTATTTTACTCAATTGTAAAAACCCAACCCTGATTGAGTATCATGTTCTACCGAGCTAGTTAACTGATATAAAAATTTAACGATTAAAGGGCAGCACATGTGACTATTCAGTTAAATTTCAACCAAATATTTATATAAGCAATTTCTTGAGTAACTAAAATATACAAATTTTAAATTAAAGTTATAAAATAATAATAATAAGCGCTCATATTTATTACGATATACAGAAAAATTGTAAATAATAGGTTAACGGCAACTGCCCGAATTAAATATTCGTCCGCGGGGAAAGACACATGAAAGGAACATAACTACCGTGCATTAAAAATGACAGTTTTGCTGACACCCAACCTGTTATTAAATAATCGGCCAGTTATTGCTAAAAATTGGGGTATTTGTTATACTAATATTGGGCTATTATCCCTTATGCCGACCCTGATCGATATAGGAGAGGCAAATGATTTAGGAAGAAATAATGACAACACGGTATGCAACAAGGTTGCTGGACGTTGGCTATAAATATTATTGGAGCTTTGTATATTAAACCCATTAAAATTATTTAAAGTTAAATTCTGACAGAAGAACTTTCGTTTATAAATTAAAAATAGTGACAATATTAATTGTGGAGTTAGATTGGATCGGTATACTTCTGCAGGCGCCGGATTTTTTCTATAAATCTGCTTTTCGTAGATGGCAAATTATTCTAAATTTGTATTTCTTACAAATTGCTTGCAATTTCAATAAATTTCACACTTCATGGCGCTTTTGGACATTTATGTTTAATAGCTCAGGCCATTTCAGCCGTAAAGCATAAAACCTACGCAGCTTCTCAGAAATGAAAGTTTTATGGAGGAAATACGAAAATTATGAAGTGTAAACTATAGACGAATATTAGTGGCCAATGTTTACTGGATCTTGATGAAAGCAGCCCAGTAATTGAATATGACTGACGTTTTAACGATCTGCTGATAAAAGATGCAATTGTTAGAACTTACAGAGGAGAGTCAATGGTCTTGTAGTAGGCCATGAATAGTGTAGCAAATGCGCAAACATTAAAAAAAATCTACGATAATTTATTGGTACTGCCTGTATAACTTTCATACTGAAGTGCCTGGAAATTCTAGTAAGCTGTTACTGATTTATCTTAATACAGAAAATGTAAGTTTTATTTCGAATAGCTATTTAAGGTCGTATATAAGATTTAGAGAAAGTTTTCGGGGTCTCTCTTTTATTGACTCCTCATCCTGAGATAGAGTAGGAATAGCTTAGTTTGGAATCCCGGCTCTTAAAGGATGGCTTTGGGGTCTATATCCATAGAATGCAGAGCATGCATCTCCACAACAATATCGCAAGTGCATCAATTTTTTCCTTTCGAACGATCTTATTGTGTATAATTTAGCACTATGAAAATTAATGTGCGAACGAGTCTCATTCTTATTGTCTTACATTTAGACCGATCTTTCCAAATTCTGGTTAGACGACACACTCCATTTTTAGTCACAGCAGCTGGTTCACAGATTTTCGCGTTGGTGATACAAGAGCCTAAACATATAAATTCTTTGACGGTTTCGAATTCATTCAAAGCCCCTGTAGGAATATTGAGTAACCTATTATCGATATTTTGGTTTTGTGTTCATACTTTGAGTCCCAATTTAATGCTTTTAGTTCCTACCCGATGCAGCATTTTTCTGATTTTTCAATTTGATGTCGCAATTACTTTGGTATTTGGCATTTGATAGTCGAGAAAGTATATATTATTGTGATTGTGAATTCACGTTCTTTTTCTATGAAAAAATTTGCTCGTTTGTTCCCTTCACTTTAACTTCTCTTCTTGTAGTATTTGATGGCTGAGAAATGTTTGATATCGGGGCTAGATTACTCTTAAGGGGGATTTTATTGGAATGAGAAGAATGGGCGGTAGTTATTGCATTTCGTAGTTATACATTTTTTTGGAGAATTTGGATGACGATAGAGGTAGCCCATTCATTTAGCCATTTTCCATTTTTACATGTTGTATTACAAAGGTCATTTATTATTCAAATTCCCTTTCCTCCCAAATTTCTAAGTTGATATTGATATGATCTACATTTTAATCATCACTTGACGATTGTGTCTTGTAGTAATGTGAGTAATTTCTTCTGTGTTTTCTAGATTTCTTCAAGATCTTTGACGATATCTCCGTCATTATTCTCCATCGTCCAGTTCTTGGGTTTAAGTTATCTTGCGAGGAGTCGAACTTTACGATAAAAGTTTCTCTCTTCTGTCTTTATAATGTTCATATTCATCTTCGCTGGGTCTTTGGAAATCCGTTTATAGCCCTTTGTTTGAAAGTGTCTGCTTCGAATGATTTTCTCTGTTTGATAATTTTCCACATACTTTCTGTGATGCGTGGCTTGCGAATATTATTTGTTAGTTAGCGGCAGGAATCGGTTGTCTGTTTAATAGTTTCTTTAATTTTTACCTGTGACTCTTCGATAAATTCATTGGAAGGCATACCAATTGAGGCTAAAGTTGTTTTGGAAAAGCTGCAGTTCAAATTATTTCATCATAGTTGGTCGAGGAGGAATTTAAGTCTACTGTTTTTATTAAAGTTTCAATACTGAAACTCGATTTTGACAAATGGTTTTGCGTGTATCTGACAATACTCAAATATGTAGCTGTAAAAAGCGAGAACGTAAATATTTCATTAGGGCATCGGCGACACCGTTTAATAATTGCATTAGATAGATATAATTTTTCCCATGTTAATAGTAGACAAATTGATAGCTTTACTTTTTTGATAAAATTATTTAATTATGCTTACGTCGCGGAAGGTTAATACACTAATAAACCTGTAACAAAAAAGTTAAAAATTAATTGTTGCCCTTTCCTGACATTTGTTTTAACTACTTAGTTTTACAGTTTTTTCAATCGTTGATTCAAAACGTTTCTCCTCAAGTCTATTGCATTTATTGAAGTTTTGCTTAGTAGCTATTCCAGTTATTCTAAATTTAAAAGCTACAATCTGACGGAATACCAAGTTTTCAAAAGAAATATATAGGTAATGTTGGGTTTTACTTAACAAACTGCATTTTGGGCTCTTTCTTAGTTTTTTACTGAAGTGAACAATAAGCCAAATAAATTTAAAAAAAATAAAATAATGTTTTGAAAGAATTCAAATATTTCAATATTGCTGCTTATCTATGTGAAGGAATCAAATTTAAAGGTGTTTTCTAGTATTTAAAAAAAAATCAGTTCAACGGAACAACAACGCCAACGGTGTTAAAAGATTTTAGGACAAACTTAATTTTATTTTTTTATTGCTAATCATATAAATAAAACGCTTATAGAAAGATTATTTATATTCACAGGTTTCCCGGATCTCAAAATTCCTTTCGAGGACAAAATTAATATTAAGTGGACTAAGTATCTGAAAGTACAGACCAGGGATTATCAAAGGGTTTTCTTCGAAAGCTTTAGTGTAAAATATAAAGATGCTATGAGTTAATTATGATACAATCATTGGAATTAATATCTGCAGATTTTTTAGCAATTAAAATAAAAATTTAGTTGATCATATTTTCTTTAACATGAAAAAACTTATAAAAATGGTTTATTCAAACCTCAAATCATGCTAGGAGTGTGTGCTAACTTTTAAGAACCACTGGTTAAATCAGATGAGACTGCATTGATCTAATGCACCAAATGTGTTTGAAATACCCAAACAACGGTTTTTTGCATCTGCAGATAATCCAAATTCCTTATCCAAATGCCTTATCGCAACCACCTGGGCGAACTTGAGTCGATAGAAATTCATTCCAGTGATCATCAATCAGTTTAAGCAATTAAATGGTTTATTTTTTGTAGGCTTATTAGTAGCTTTTGACTTATAGTTTATTATGCAAAGTTTTTATGTTTGATATAATCTAAGTACCCTTATATTTAATGACCCCACTTATGAATCACCCTGTAGATTTCTTTAATATTCAAGTTACATTTTTTTATAACCGCTGAAGGCAATTTTAATGTGTATATAAAATAACAGTTCTTTTAGTCGGAACTACATTTGAACACTTCTATTAATTGTAATAAATCAACTTTATAGAATTTTAAACAGATTTTTAAGTTTTGTAATTTTCTTTTTGGAATATGGAGAAAATTAATCGGCCGATTCTTTTCCTATTGCTAACAAATGACAGTGATACCCAGGAAACAGAATAAGATAGAGGAGGAACAAAACAGTGAAAAAATTAAGAAATAGCAATAGAAGAGATATGGGGAAAGTATAAAAAATAATCACGCAATCACAGCAATAGAAACAATTGCGCAATTGAAAAAATGGATGTCAAGGCAACTTGGTCGTTAACCGACAAAAGAAAGTAGATTCAGCAAAAATTACTCTTAAAAACTTTAAAAGAGAAGAAAACGTCGGTAAAGAGCTTTATTCTGAACTTATCCCGCAAGTCGGAGTTTTGAAATTAAAAAAAAATTGTCCAGGCATTTAGACGGAACTTTCCTCCCAAGTGCGATCAGCGACGTTCGCTGCACGTTTTTGTCCCTTTTAAGATGTTCAGCCTGTATTTGTTGAGTTTCAAAAATGTATATTTTCGTCAAAGGTAGAAATCTGAGCGATATGCAAAATATGATTTTTATCTAACTGATACTTCTTGAACTAAAGCAGCAATATTTTACTAATTTAAACTGCCCACCCTGTATATATTTGACCAATAGTCTGTCTCCAATAAATAGTTTTTGAGCTATATTGCCAACAGACAGATAGAAAGACAAACAGACAGATAGACAGACGGACGGACAGACAGGCAGGGATACAGATAACATTGAGAAAACATATTTTTCGTCATCTAAGGACCCTGAAAGATGAAGATCTGAAGAAATCTTGCAATACTATTTTTCACGATTACAATACCTTCGCCTTTTAGACGAGGGAAGTAAAAAGAGCAAAAAACATTTGTTGAGATAAAGACAAATAAATAAAAAAGAGTGCAACAAAAAACAGAAAATTCTAAAAAAAACGTTTCAACGAAGCAGAAGAACAGCACAAAGGAATTATGTGAAAATCTGATATCGGAGGATAAAATAAATTTAACCTCTGGTATGCTGTGGCTCCATAATGTTTATATGGAGCCACAGCACACTAGAGGTGAAATTTATTTGATCACTCGATATACAGCAGAGTCCGTCAACGATGTGGGGGTAGAAGTTATTTCTAAAACTATGAGAGTTACATAAATATTGTTTAAATAAAAGTTGTAGGTACGAACGTGGTGCACATTACTAAAATAGTTTTGATTATACAGGGTGGCTCAAAAAAGTGTGGGGAATCAAACTTACTTTTTTAATAGAACGCGCTATATTTGAGTAGCTTAAACGTTTTGAATTGAAACACTCATTATTTTTGTATACAGTTGTATACAGTTGTATGGGTCTAACGTCAACTGGTTTGGAATTATTAATAATTTTATTAAAAAAAAATTTAGGCGACTACTGTACGCAACAGAAAGCAAATTCTCTGTACAACTTTAATACTCAGAGCAGGAAAGGAGAACTATTTGAACATTTAATGTAATTACATATAGGATTTTGGTGTATTGGCTTTTGTTTTATTAATCTGATTTTATTTGACCTTGGAATTAATTTTTTCCCGCATTTATCGTTTTTTCCTGTTTATTATGCCTTGTATCAAAACTGCCTGATTTTATATTTTCTAAACCTGGTTTTGTGTTTTTATTTTTGGAGAGCTCAAGTGTTTAAATCATTGTTTTAACTGCTTTTGTCTTTTGTCTCTTGAAATAAAGCATCTTATAGGGGCTTAATTTTTTTATGTTCAAACACGCATATCTGAAAAACAGTTGAACTTATAGGTATGAAATAACATATTAAAAGGAAGCTTATTAAAAGGGCTCTTCAAAAACACAAATATACAAAGCATTCAATTTGAAAAAAATCGAAATCATTAAATTTGCAAATGTTGAGGACCCTATACAGCAGTAATACCCAGATTTACCATTTTACACTCGACAGGTAGTTCACCAAAATCATAATTTTTTGGTAACTTTTTCATCAATCAATTGTTTTCTGTTTCTTACAGCAGCAGCCAGAATTTCAGCATTGTTTGTATAAAATAGTTAATATCTCCAAAACAGTTGACGTTAGATCCATACAACTTTATATCAAAATGATGAGTATTTGAATTCAAAACTTTTAAGCTACCAAAATATAGAGGATTCCATTAAAAAAAAGTAAGTTTGATTCACCTCACTTTTTTGGGCCACCCTGTATTATCAAAACGATTTTAGGTATGTGCACCACCTTCGTACCTACAACTTTTATATACACGATATTCATGTAACTCTCATAGTTTTAGAAATATCTTCCACCCCCACATCGTTGCCGGCCCTGTATATGAAAAGAGAAATCGCAAGGGTAGATGAACCCATGCCAAAAATTTAAACGTAAAGCTTGGTAAAATTGCAACAAAGAAAATAGAGAAAGCCACAAAACAGTTGAAGAAGAACAAGGCAGCTGAAGCGGACGACATTTCAGGCGAACTAATAAGAACCGGCGTTGAAACAAGCTTAGAAATATTATTTATTCTATCTAATAGGATACGAAAATTCGAAAAATATAACGTGATCGGAAAGATTTATAATCAAGCTGCCAAAGAAAGGACGCAAAAGAAATTTCGACTATTGGAGGGCTAACGATATTAAATACGACAAGCAAAATTTTCACTTGCATAATATAAGAGAGAGTGAAAGGAGAGATTGAACAATACACTCTCATATTGCAAGCAACGTTTCGACAACGCCGATCTTGCGTTGACAATAGAAACGCGCTAAGAATAATTATAGATGAAAACATTAAGTGCAAAATCTGCTTCGTTGACTTTTAAAATAACCTAAGATCAAATAGACAGAACAAAAATGTGGCATATGCTGACAGCATACGATATCAAATTATTATACAACTACAGCGCAAGAGTGGAACACGCTGGTTCCAAATCGGAATATATTCCTGTAGAAAGTAGGATTAGGCACCTGTAATTATTGAGTGGGTGACAAGGACACAATAAAAAATACAAATAGATTCTAGTGGAGATTTGGACAGCAGTTGAAAGACTAGATTGATTATACAAATGATGTTTGTATCACAATCGACGAAAGAAATAAGATATGTTGAAGGCGATTGTAGAGTAAAGTGTGTTTGAATATAACTACAAAAAAGACATTAAGTATAACTATTCCAGCGAAAAAAGGAAAACCGATCGACGGAAGGAAGAATAAAAATAGTAAAAATTACGCACGATTGCGTAGTATAATAAATGAACACCAAGGCTGCAAGAAGTTAAAATAAGAATTCCCAAATAAAGTTTCGATGAGATTTCCAAGAAGACGAAACTTCGATTCTTTAATACAATGTGATAATACTGTATAGGTTCAAAACATGAGTGCTGACTAAAAACAGCTGATGAAAGAAATGCAGACATTTATCGACAAATCCCTTACAAGGATCCTGGAAATATATTGGTCTCACAACCAAATATCAATTGCACAAGCTATGGATTGCTATAAACCAAGGCCCAGTAGCGATCTTTATAAAGAAGCATTGGCAATGATTAGGACACAAGTTGAAGAAACCAGTAACTGATATAACCAGAAAAGCAGTGCAATAATGTATTAGACGAAAAAGAAAACCAATCAGTTCAGGGAAAGCATGGATAACAATACTAGTTGAACAATACAGAGCAGTGAACATGTCCTGGAATAACGTAAAGAAAACGATGAAAGTGAATATCAAGCTTTGTGGGATAGCGGGACCCCGTCTACACAGCATTCTGGAGTTCCTGGGTTTGATTCCCGCAGCAGTTTGCTTTGATTCAGGTTTTTATGTGGAGTCAACAGAGTACCTTCTCTGAGACGAATGCTGCGGTATTACTTCTCCACCTTTTCTGGCCTTTCTTCCATTCTTCACCCCTCGGTTTACATACCCACTCTGAAATTTCCCTTCTTGACTGAAACAGCCCGCCCCCAGTTGGGGTAATTGAAATAACTTGCACCTTTACCCTTTTTAAGTGAGTGCCTTCAAATACGACAAACTGCCTTGAAACATTTAAGTTCATTTCGAACAACAGTATTTCGTTTGTTTGTTGAATTTAAAAAGGGTATCCAATACTTGGGAGACGCCCCAAATCAGCAGTCACACAGCAAAGCATTGATGCCGTAAAAGCGTAAAACGTATGGTTGAAGAAAATCCAAGATCTACTTACGCAATGATTCAAGAATCTGCAGCAAGAATTACACGTGACAAACTTAAAATGCAAAACATGGTTTGTCGATGCATGCCACATCATTTGATTCGCCTGATTTGGCACGGTAAGATCGTAAATTTTCTACCTAAAAGCAGACTGAAGAGTAAATAGTATATCAAGACATGAATGATATTCGCCTTTTGATATATGCGGTTGCAAAAATTAATTGCTGTTGGAGGGGAATACTTTGAACATAAGGAAAGTTATTACTGTTATTTTGTGTGATATTTTTTCTAAATATATCTAAACATATGGAGAGGCCCTCGTATAAATTTTAACTCCTAAAATATTTCCAATTTCCAACTGTTCAAGCTTACGTTTTCCTTTATAGGCATTCAAGTTAAAATCCAAAAAAGTACATGGAATAATCAAGTTCAATTCTGTAACAAAACCAGTATTCCTCCAAAAGTGGAAAACGTACAATACTATAAGCATCAAAAAGATTTAATGTTCCAGATAGAAAACAACCGGGCGTTTACAAGACTCCTCAATGAGCACATTTCAGTTCACTCCTACCATTCATTTATTATCTTTATAAAGTTTCATTAAGTCGCAGTTTAAATAGAATTGTGAATTACTGCTTGAACAAGGGTATTAAGGCTGTGCGCATAAGTAGAACTCCGAAATACAAATTGCCTGTCCAGGAGGTGTGTTAAAGATGCGAATTTGACTTCAGCCACACAACTCGTGGGCAGCTGCTAATCCATTCGAATCCATGTCTGTGCAACCACCACGAAAGCTTTACGTCACAATCGGCGGTTAATTAAAGCCATTATTGTGCACTCAGCTAATGCATTGGAAAGTAAGCAGCTCGCCTTTAGAAGCTGCTGCTTTAGGATGTGACATGGAATTAGAAATATTCCAAGACAGTTCTCATCTGTGTTTCAGTGTTGCAATCGGAGATAATACGACGACAAAAGAAGTGTACTTCCAAACGCCAACCTTTTTGTGTAGTATCCTACATTAAGTCAAGCGTTCGCTATTAGCACTTAGAATATGAGTGTATTGATAAATAGTCGGACTTAAATAAACGATAAAAATTAATATTATTTACAACGGCTCCTGTATAGCTGAAAATAAAAGTTATATTAAAGAGAGTGATGCCATAGTCACTTACAAAATTAATAAGTAATTTCCCAAAGTGGTAAAAACTTAGTGGACAGTCCTCATAGAGCACGGGTATATGAAGGTGAAATGTTTACATTTAAGAAGATTCATAGAGATATGAACGAGACTCAAGAGAAAAGTGTTTGTCGTATTCTACCATAAAAGGGAGTTCCTGCGTTCAAAAAGGATGAGGTTGAATTTACCACATTTAGAGATCCCGGGGACCAATTTCTGTATCCATCTTTGAAAATGGGGAGGTTATACAGCATTTGATAAAGAAAAATCCTCAAAATGACCAGATGGGAATAGCAGGCCTATTTTTAAGAAAATTTTGAGTACAATTGGTTACAATTGTTGGAAATTGAACTTCCACTCTGATTGTAAACTAAACAGTAGTCGATAGAGTGAAAACATTCTGGTTTCTTTGCTTGAAAAAAATATATACGAACTTTTTAGAACATGAAAAGTCGATTAAAGGAAGCACTATATAAAATTAGTAAGATCTTACACGTTCCGACTATCTGAAAACAAATAAATGATCCTCAAATAAATAAAACAGCAGACCAAAATAGAGATTATGCTCCTGATTATCACATAAAACATGTTTTTCGTTTATAGTAGGCCGAGAATTTATCAATACGCCCCCGTATATGTGATGGCTCTGGACATGACAACATTGCAGTTAAATATATTACCTTTCCAGCTTGTTCCTAGTTGCCCGACAGATAGGAAGCATTTTATAGAGATATGTAAATAGTATTAATCCTCCTACAGGGCTTCGTTCGGTGTCAACGACTGGCGACATTTAAGTCCAAAATTTAAGCCATTGTCACTAAACTCGAGCAAGATTTCGACTAAGGAAAATGTGAATGAGTTTATGCAGCATAAATTGATAAAATAAGTATATAATACCGATGATATCACCACACGGAAAACCTATAACGTGGAGGGAATTGTTAGTAAAATTTTAGGGTTATAAACCTTACATTATTTATTTGCCAATGGTGGTATTTTGAAGACTTGTAATGAAATTGGTTATTTGCTATTTATTCAGTATTCAATTTCATGAAATGTTAACTAGAACTAAAATAGAAAGCGCACGCGTTATGCACTATAACTGTTTTTTATATCGATTAGGTATTATTGCGCAATTTATCGTTGGATAAAATTATCAACAAAATAAAAAGATTAGGGGAGGGGGGTCCCTTCTATTTTTTTATTTTAATACGTAATACCATGTACTAATATATTTTTGAAAAATTGCATTACAAATAAACATTGCAAAAATCTTTGTTTGGTCTTACAGGTGCAAGAAATACAAAATCGAAAACTAATTGTTGATCTACAAAGACGACGCGGACTAAGCCGAAATTTACTTTTAATATTAAAAATTTGAATTGAAAAATTAATGAGATATTAAATTATGCCTCACCCAGTATATATATATTACATTATTTGCGGTTTCTTGCTTCTTGTTTCCATCTGCAAACTCTCATTTCTTGTAATATTTAATTATTTATCATCCGAGATCTACATTTCCTTTTATGTTCTAGTGACTGCCATTCTAACACCATTTTCGTTGTTCTTCCATCTGCTAAACATTCTATATGCCTTAACCGTCTTACTCTTTGGTCAGATTTCTCATCTTTTATGTGGCACTTTCCACTATGTATTGTAATGGTATGATGCTTACAGGAATTCTGGTTGCATTGCTAATTCACGAATGATAATGAGAGATTCAAATGGGCCCAGAATTGGTATTGTATTTATTGCAACAGTAAGAGTCACTAGTAAACATTGATAAGGACATAAAACATAATAGCAATAATTGTAATTAATTTACAGAGGCAAGTAATTGTATAAAACAATATCGTCAGCGTTTCAATCAGCATATATTCAAATTTGTGCTCAAGAAGGCAAATGTAGGAAATTTTATGATGACTGACAGATTAATTATGTAACTTCAGGAAACGATAATGAAGTTGCTTTAGTACAAAGGTGTTTCGAAGCGTTACAGAGGTTTAATGCGGCGCTTGCATGCATTTCGAAATGCCAACAATCGATGACATAGCTAAAGGTGTTATCAAACAGTGCAAAAAAGCACAGACATGCAAAGAGCATATAAGAAGCAACCTGAGAATTACTGAAGATTACAAGAATATGCTAGGGGCGTGTTAATCAGTGTTTATTAACTAAAAGTGAAAAAATGTCACCAACTGTGAGGTCAGAGTTTCCTGAATGACATTTACAGAAACAATTATAAATTAAGATCAAAGAATGTACACTTGCAGATAAACAATTGTAAATCATGTTGCTATGGTTTGTTACTGTTTGTTGGGGAAGCCAAGTCGAAAGCTTGTGTGTTGTTTGGTTCCCCGATTTTGATAAATTTTGTTGATAAAAGTAAATCTCTTGTGTCCAGTTTGCGTTTTATTTATTTGCCAGTGTGCGGTGGTCAGCTGTGGTTAAATTAGTAGTATTCCGGAGTGTAGTTCCAGAGTTAATTGTAGCTGGAGCGTAACCTGTGTCAGATCATCTTCGAAGCTGAGATTCAACAAGATTGGAAGCTGCGAGAAGCGGGCAACAAGGTGCAGGAGCTAGAAAAGGCTTGGTTCGTAATCTAGCTGCAGGCAGCTGCAGCTGAAACCTTTACAGGAAGCAAATACAAACTTGGCGTCCTCTCGCGGAGACCGGAAGCGAGATCTACGTTCATTGGAGGAACAAAACAAATGCTAGTTGGCGTCCTTTTGCACTTGAAAAACAAATTCCAGGTTAGCCAAATTACTTGATTATTAGAAAAGCATTGTTATAATTTACCTGAGGTAAACTGATTGATTGTTGTTTATTTTGTGTTCAATATACGTTGAATTCTGTGTGTTTCGAACAGCTTTGTTTGGGATTAATATTTTGAGGTTATCTGTCATTCGTTAGAAACGAGCATTTGCCATACAATGGTTAAATTTATCAACAGTGTAACAACCTAACCCTGCAGATACGACTTTCAAATTGCTAGCCGGCGCATAAGTTTTCATAAGATGCAAATGAATAAAATATAGAAAGAGAAACATACCTTTACTATAGTACAATATAATTAAATAATAATATTTTAATGAGCCACAGAGAGATGCAATAAAATTAAAAATAAGGTATGTTGTGTATTAATTACAAAAATAATGTCCTAAAAAGCACTGTAAATAAACGCTGATAAACATAATATTTTTCATCCTACATGATTAGAAAATCGAATTTTACCATCTCCATAGAGACGAGAAAGTGTGCGTTTCTAAGGCTAGCCCTGCAAAACAAACCCCAATGGCTAGGCAAGAAAAAAAATTTCGACGTTTTCCAGTAGGGGACACTGCAATAATCTGTCAAACCAAATTTAAAAGAAAATCACGTTTATAATTAACTTTTTTGCTTTAAATAATAGCTATTCCCCTTTTACAAAAATATTTGCTCAATAAAACTTAATTTTAGCAATGTATTCGTTATATTTTTAATATACAATAAACATCAGATAGATTTCTGTAGAAGCTTATGTCTAACTACGGGTAGATGGCGCTGCAGTTACAAACACTATTCGATATGCCAAGATTTGCAAATTGTTTTATTATTGTTGACAGCTCTGTCAATTTCAAAATAATAACCTGGATGAGAGTTATGTTGAAAAAATTATTGCAGGATGGTGTTGTAGGATGAAAAATAATGTGTAAACTATGGACGGTAAAGTGGTTTTCCAGGCTTCAAGAAGTGTCCAGGCTCGCTAAAGCTCGCCTGTCCATTTCTTCTTTCAGCCTGGAAAATAATGACTTTACCGCCTAGGTTTACAATATACTATTGTTCCTTCTTTCTTGTTAGGTACATTTTGTAAGTTTTCCTACTTGAAACAATGCAGCCAGTCATGCTGTGGTTGAAGGCCCACAGTTGTAAGTCATATGGAAACAAAACGTACGCCTTAGTATTTTAATAACCAGTCGTGGTTACCAACATCGGCCACCGATACTTGAATCTGATCCATCGGATTTATAAAAGGCAACGCTACAAGTGCATATGTTTAATGAAACATACAGAATCAAATACTCATTGGAGTAAATTTATATTAACAAGTTGAAATATAATAATTATTAAGAATTAACTTAGTCTTATTCTAAATTAAAATTTCAGGAAATTTATAAGGACGCGTCCTAAAGACACGCGTCCTTTTGTCGCCGCGTCCTTTTCTCGCCGCGTCCTTTTGTCGCCGCGTCCTTTTGTCCGCGTCCTTATGTCGTGCATCCTTTTTTCCGCGTCCTTTTGTCGTATATCCGTGAGACAAGGAGCTACAATATCTTCGAAATTATTTACATTCGTTTTGAAAAACAATTTACACTATCTGAGATTTATGTACGATTTAATTGTCTTTGTAAATGCAAGAGAAGAACCAATAAGCTTAGTAAGCTACATCCATTTAACCCCTGAACGAGTAGGATTAGAAGAACTATTTAAAATGTCGAACGATACGAATACTTGGCAGAAACTACACCAATATGCAAAGGAAATCAAGAACATCGACAGTACATGGAGGGATAAAGAACATCATGGAAATTAATATATCACTCTAGCTAAAAACATTTATATAATCAATACATCCCCTCAGTAATGACATTCAGAGTTGAAACATGGATATAATTACCAAACAGTCCAAGACAAGCTGCGCATCTACCAAAGAATAATAGAACGGAAAATTCTAAAAACCACGAGGAAGAACCACAGGACAGATTATTGGATAAAAGAAAAGACGAATGTAGTTGATGTAAACAAACGAGTAGCTACACTACATCGAGTTAGACCAGACCTGTCATCACAAGATAAATGGAGTGGAAAGCTAATAATATTAAGATCATGGGTATACAAGAGAAGTGTGAAATACAGAGACTATCTAACGGGAGCAGCAGGATTTAAATATATCAAAACAGCACTACGCCAAGAATGTAGAAAAAACCTTCGGAAGGCATACGCCAAAGCGATAGAAGATAACTAAATTAAGAAGAAGAAATTTTCTGAGTATCTCTACTCATATTTTAGTTCAGGTTTACCTTCTTACTTATTTGAGGGATTTGTTTTAAAGTATATATTTAACGTATATTTCTCGTCTTTACCGATTTGTTTTCATCTTTGTCATTATATTAATCGAAGATGCCATAATTTACATATTGTGGCAACTTTTCCTATTTGACAAGTATTTCAAATTCTGTGCAAGGCAGTAGCGCCCTTCTTGTGGTTTCTGCTCTGATGTTCGCTCTTTGGTTTAATTATTTTTTGTGTGGAAAAGTATTCTCTATGATCTTCTGTCGGTTTGTATATTTGTAGGTTCGTTTGTGTTTACCTTCGTTTATTTTCAGGGGTTTTCAATTTAATATTTTCAGATATTTACTATTAATAATGTTATTGGCGCAGACAAATGGTTGTGTTCTCTTCCGCTTATATTGATATCAAGACTGTTTGGTCAAGATAACGTCTCAAAGAGTTTTGCTGGTAGTAGAGTAACCAGCGAGACCACATTTTGTAATACATTTGTTGATTTGCTTTTCATTAGTAGTTCGTTCTAATTTGATACCAACCAATGTACATTAATATTGGTGTGCACCTTGAGGTGCTGTACACTTATTTAAACCTTATTCCACTGCCCACAA